>BGNK01006710.1:9508-22933 GCA_003297005.1 Symbiodinium sp. clade A Y106 | reverse complement strand
CCCCCCCCCCCCCTGATAACACCAAGCTCACTCTGTGAGGTAATGAACGAAGCTCCTTCACGAAGAGCTTTCGTGATTTGATGCGGGAGCATAGCGTGAATAGGGATGGGCGCCCAAGGAAGTTCGCTGCCTGACTCGGCCGTTCGCCCCGATCGGCCTCAGAGCTTTGCCGCTGGCAGCTTGCATAAAACTGCAGGAGTGAGCGGTCGTAGCTGCAGGGTGCATCTATATGTGGGAGCATATGTTGTCGGGGAGTCATGCTAAAAGCGAAGGCTCTTACTACATCGACGGACCGTATCGTCGCGCTCAACCATGGCGCACAAGAAAGGCTAGACTAGCGGCTAGACTCGCAGAAGGGCCGCCGTCGCGAGCGTTGGATCTGGTGCTCAGTTCGGGTACGGGTGCGGAGTGCAAACGCCCGAGCAAGCGAAAGGCCGTCAAGGCTGTGAAGGACATCACTGCTCGAGCTCGTACAGTTCACTGCACAGTTCGGAGGCTGTGAGCGACCTGATGACAATGATTGGCTCCTTGCGGTGTTGACGCAGCGACTTAGCTTCACATGACTTCACATTTCCTCTATATGTGGTGCGCTGCTACATACAACGTCCAGCGTCGAAGGTCAGGCCGGACGCCGACGCGGAAGCAGCAAACAATGGAACCATACGGCTGACAAGCAACAGTTGCAAAGGAATAGAATCCGAGGCTTTGCTGCTGCCCAAGACAGCCGCAAGGCCCGTGCAAGGAGGGAGGGACTCCTAGATCTCCTAGTTTTCGCTCATCATTGCACTTGCAGCATCTCTATGCCCAACGCCATGCAACATCGAATGCTGCAGACCGCACTCGCCGGCACTCGGTTGTCAGCTGCATGGCCGAGCAGGAGTGAAGCTTTTTTCTCCCTGCGAAAGCGATGACGACCTCGTCAGCCTTGGGCCTGGAGGAGTTCGTTAATGCCCCTAAGTGGCAACGGGTTGCCCACCATTTCTGTTCTGGCCCCTGGCATCTTTAAAATCTTTAACATGGGGAGAGAATGGCGAATGGCGCAGCACCAGAAACAAGCTTGGCAACCGGCCTGCATTCAGTGAAACGTTTGATGCCACGGGCTCAGCCCTCAGCGCACGTATGGCGGATCATTAAGTGCCCAGTCGATGTTCTTCTCGTACCTGGAATACCCAAATGCTGTTCACACGCAACTAGAAAAAGAGTGTCACGGGCAGCGCAGTAACACCGAACATCATCTCATCCATCCATTTGTGCATCCATCCCTCTACCCATCCAATGTCTCAGAACACAGAAACTCTCCTTTAAACTTTGAGCCGTTCTCTGCACCCCCGCCCCCATTTTCCTTTCCCGTCCCGAAACCTTCTACAAACCCTCCACCAAACTGCTTTTCCCCTTGTACTCGCGGGGTTCAAGACCTTGGCCAAAATTCTTTGCCCCATGTACTGGCGATTACTAATACTAGTGGGATGCAAAGACATTACTTACCACCATGCAACATGTTTGGGCCAGGTGCTGGCAGGATTCAAATGGGATTGAACCGCACCGCCAACATGTTCCCATGGGGAGCCCCTCGCGGGGGGCGAAATAGGTACCCGGACCCAATACAGGGTTTTGATACTTGGAGGGGGGCGTCCAGGGGGGGCCTATTGAGTCTCACCGGATGCACTGTCTCCGATTTCTGCTTTTTGTGCATCTAAATGAGACGGGCCTGGCAAGTGTGCAGTAGGTTCTGGAGTAGTTTCGAGTGTGAGAGCGCGCGCATCCTTCCCCCCCATCACCATCACCCAGAACTGACCCTGTGGACTTTCATTGTTGAACCAGACCGGCTGGCCACAAGTTCTTCGTTGGGACTCCTAAGCACATCTAGCCACCCAGGCAGCAAACTTGCTTCCGAAGCTTTCGGGTGTGCACACGACCTCAATCCTAAATGGTGCACGTATTCGTATTGGGATCTTCCGGAAAAGTCTATAAACCAGGCTATTACTACTTTTCCTTGTATTCAAACCCCAGCAAATGGTTTAGCGGCGGGTCCTGTCGATGCCCATCCCTGCTTCCGCGTAGCCTAGCTTAGGTATAGAGGATGTGTATGAACACATAGGATTTGGGTGCGCTCTTAGGTATAAAGCTGTAGGGTCTTGAATGAAGCAAAACATGCACTGGGCTGGGGGTCCACTCCACTCTTCCTACTATACGTACTCATATGACCAATATAACTGCTACAACAGCGGTGCGGGCCGGTACCATCCGCGGTACCCATTTCTCGGTCCAAGTAGTGGGGCCGGGGTAGCCTAGCCTTGGTATAGACACTCCCAGGTATCTTTAAATAAAAGGCATCCAGTAAGATCCCGAAAGAAGCCAAAAAGGTATATACTGGGCTGGGGGGCCCACTCCACTCTTCCAACGATACAAACTAATATAACTATAACTGTTACAGCAGCGGTGTGGGCCGGTACCTATTTGCCCGCCCTGTGCCTGGCTTGCTATACCTCAACGACATCACGAGACCTCCAACTGGTTTCAGCACTTTAGCGTTTGTTGATCTCTCTCCCCTCTGTCCCTCTTCGTCTAGTTCTGTTTTTCTTTCTCTCCCTTCCGTGGCATCACGTGTATAAGTATTTTGTAAAGGAAATTCTGCGCACCACCGCAAGCGATCTGCTTCTAAGCCCCTGCTGGTTTGCACCTCTCTCCTCTCTCCCGCTCTCCGCACAATTCTAGTCTCTCTACTGCTTCCCAAATCCAACACATCTGCTCTCTCCAGCTCTCCGCACAATTCCAGCTTTCTCTACTTTTTCTACTGCTTCCCAAATCCAACAAATCTGTTGCTATTGTCTCTGTTACCTTAGGCTTCGGGTCTATTTGCTCTCAAGAACCACTGTCCACGTATCTCGAGGCACCTGTTTCGTCCTGTTTCAGGCCACCCCCCCACTCTCCCGGAAATGGTACCGGAAAGAGGTCGCATGCTCCACCCCCCCCNCCCCCCCCCCCCCCCCCCACCAGTACTTTTACGATGAGGTCCCCTTATGTCTCCCTTTGTTGTAGGCTGGGTGCCTCTCGTGTCGTTCCTGTCCTTGTGGGTCTGGTCGCGTCGGCTTCATTCGCGCTTGGTTGTAGGCTGGGCGCCCCTCGCCTCGGGTGGCCCCTGTCTTTGTGATCTTTTTGGGTCTGGTCGAGGTGGCTTTCTTGAGGTGTTTCCGGGCGAGTAGGTGGCGAGTCCACTTGTCTCCAACTCTGGGTTGACTCCTGACGATTGGATGCCTGCCGCCTGGTGTTCACGGGCTGCAACGCTTGCCACCCTGCACCCCGATCATGCACCTGGGACATCTGCGGACTCCATCTATCATCAGAGTTGTCCTCTTTTGCTGCAGGGCGGTCTTCTTTTCGAAAGCGAAAATTGCGCGTTTGATCTCCTTGCCACTGGTTCGATCACGATCTGGTTGGTGTCCCCGGCCCAGCCGCGTTCTGGTCCCGCATCTCACTGAGGGAGTCGTGGTGAAGGGGCTGTAGCTCTCCGTCTTCACGCAGGGCTTGTTCCGCTGGTACCATTTCGTTGCCGAGGAAGTGCGGTTGGGGTTGGGTTCCTCCTTGTGATAACATGCCGCCGCCGCTCTAATGCATGGGCACAAAAAGCCCCTTGGCCCGAGGGCCTACCTCCATGGCGCCAAGCAGACTTGACTGAATCGGTATCCGCGGCAGCGGAACACACGATTGGACGTGCATCATCTCTCCCGGTGAATCAGCTTCAGTTCAAGTTGTGGACTCGCAGTTTCGTTTCTGGGGGTGTTGGACAAGCAACGAACCAAGGTGTCCTAGCATCATTCAAGTCCCCCTACGCAAGCACGGTACAGACAGTTCCATGTGCTCCAGCTTGCTGCCCCTCCTCAACAGCACACACACAGAGACACACAGACACACATGACACACAGGCAGACACACAGACACACAGACAGACACACAGACATCCAGACACACACACGCACACACACACACACACTGCTGCTTGCACATTCCGGTGGGCAGGAAACCCGAACAAAAACAAATCAGCTGCTTCAGGGTCGAGCCACCTCTTATTGAGTCCCAGAGAAATAACAACTTGAGCAAACTAAGGCAAGGGCAAGTTATAAGGGACGAAGTCAAAGCAGGGACTCTGAGGTTTGCGAATAGCCAAGCCGTGCACAGAACAGAAAGGTTCGGCTCTGGAAGCCGAGCTCCCTGGAAGAAGCCATCTTCGCTTGATAAACTACACTCTCAGCCACAAGATGAAGCTGGTAACAAGGAGTCGAAGCTGCCTCAAGCCTTCTCCGAACTGTGACCTCACTGAAATTCCGACATCTGCCGACCTGTGCTAGCTCTGATGGCGCACTCGTCGATGCGAGCACACCAGGAAAAATCCGTTGCGAAGCCACGGCCTCTGCGAGTGCGAGGATCTCTACTTTGGCTTGGCTGGGGTCTTAGCAGCTCGCCGCTTCCCGCAACCACGTTCCCGAACAACCTCAAAGGCCCTTGCACTGCATTGCTTCGAACTCGTCTGTCTTGTGGAAATACCTTAGACGACCCAAGCGGCCACTGCTGTAGGAAGAAATGGCCGGCGCTGCAGAGCCAGGCCACGTGTCGCAAGCTTTGTACACAACTTCTTTGAACTTGTCAAATGCCAAAGGCAGAATGCCAAACCTGAGCAGTCCAGCTTCAGCTCGTGTGGCTTGTGATTTCAATTTCAATTGGGCCACCCGGTGGCTTCATCTGGAGGATCGACAACGACCGAGTCCTGTTGCATCGATGCATGCCAGCCGATGGGCAGTGACTCAGGGAGTCCTTCAAGCCGCCACACAGCGTGACGATGGGGACGGTCCCATAGCGCTGCGCGCACATCTGAGAGGCAGAAGCGGACCAGCAGGGTGCTATGTCTGCTATGGTGGCTTCATCGGCTTGGCTTTGGCCAACAACCCCGGGACCTCGGAAAGAGTTGGGAGGTTCATGCTGTCGACGATGAGCTAGCTGCTGTTGCTGTGCTTGCGTGCGCCAGGGAGAGACGTCAGCTTTCTCATGTCTCTTTATGTGCACAGGGACACAACTTCAAGATCTATTACCAGCACGGATCCGGAATCCAAGGAGGCATGTCGGAGAGTCTCCGAGGTTGCGCTAAGCTCTTCGACGATGCTTTGCTGGCAATCTTTATTTCATCTTAATGCGTGAATGCGTGCTCACCAACTCTGCGACCTCGATTCGATGTCCTCCATCCGCTCTTAAGATCTCTTAGACGCTAGGCCAGAACTTAAGTGCCTAAGCGGTTGCGCTCATTGCTGCTGTACAAATGCCACAAGATTCTGCTCGGTGTTGTTACAGTTTTGAACTGGGTAAGTCGACGATGGGTAAGGGGATAGGCACGGATGACCAGGTCTTGGTGAATCCGGCAAGATTTGATGGTTGAGAGAAGCAAGCAGCAACTAATAGCAACTACATGATGGCGGAAATGCGAATCCATTGTCCATGCTTTGTATCGCCTGCTTGGCTGTGCACGTGAGCCTCGAGTTCTGGCACACCACAACTAAGGTATATTCCGACCCACCTGAGGCAGCCCACACGGCTCATACCTCCCACTGCTGGATGAGAAGTCGCTTTGACATTAAAGCGGTTGCTGAGAATTGGCTACGGCATTACGAATCTCACCTCGACGGCATCAGCAGGAAATCGCTGCCGGCGTACCTAGAGGCCAAGCGGCACAGGAACTGCGACTTTGTGCGATGTCACAGGCAGAAGCCACGCCGGAGCACATGAGGTGCTCCACGACAGGATCGAAACTCATCCTGGCAGCCAGCGGGCAATGATGATGACGCACTCAGCAGCATGACCTGTATCACTGCATCTCCCCACCCCATCATTTTGCTTGTTCCGTGCTTTTTAATTTTCACCGTTGATCTGTCCCGTCCTTTCCCTGCCCGTACAAGCTGCGCAACCATCTGATCCAGAAGTCATGTCTGGGTGGCGAAGAGCCCACGAAAATTAATAAATTTGCTGTAAGCCTTCGTGGCCTGCTGTGATTGCCTACAGCAGTGAGTCGATTGCTGTAGCTTTTTTAAAGGTGAAAGCTTGGATGATAGCAGCACCGAGTCCTACCTACATACCAGTAACTTACAGGGTGTGGCTGTTCGTTACTAGTCTCCCCATACTAAAAAGCAAACATGTACGACACTGACCATGATTCACAAGCATGCCTATACATGTATCCACTCTCACATGCCTCCATACAAGGTTTTGTTGCGCAGATGCACTGCGCCTGCACAGCAAAATGAAGATCCTTTGCTTTATCGAACCAGCAGTCTTTCCCCCCAGCAACATGAGAAAAACCTGCCGGCTGGTGAAGAGCTTTGGCGGTTCTCCACCTAGTGCATGTGTTCTTGCCTTTGCCCAATACGGACAGACGGCATTCACCGACGTTTCATCGGTCTGCGCCAGTATGCACGGATGGATCTCCGGCCTTCTCTCTGCAGTCAACGCAGTCAAAACACGCCACATCGACCCGGAGAATCGTCCAGGATAACGACGGGCTGCATCTTCCAGGCCTGCCAGTGCAAAAACGAAACTGAATCCACCTGCGATCACTTGTATGGGCAACACGGGGTGTAAACATTCTTGACCGGTTCGGAGTGACTTGGCATGACTTGGCCTGCTCGCCACTTGCTCCCAACCTCTTGACGCATTTGGACTCTGTTCCGACCACCAGGCCAAACACACCACCGACCCTGAACCCCCTAAGGGCTAAGGCCCATTTCTACACTCCGAACTGTGAAACCACATGCAGCAGGAAGCCCCAACTACATTCCCAAGACTTTGGCACCCCAGACAAGGTGGGAGCACCAGTTTTGGATTTAGGGAGGCGGAGACTGTGGCGAAAGCACGATTTCATATTGGCCGAATTGAGAAACCCCCGTGGCAAGAGCACGATTTCCAAAAAACTCACACAATATGCAGTCACTGTGCGGCCTTTCACGAGATTTAATGGACACTGACAAGTATCATCAAGTATCCAATTGAGGCCTTGCCTTCTTTGATCTGCGGGTCATATTATGGGGCGACTGAAAGTACGGCAGGTGACAGAGCAGGTACGCGTCACTTACTCTAGGACACCAGCATTCATCCAAGCAGCCTCTGACGTAAACTTCGTCACCATTGCCCATCATGAGAACCTTTTTCGATGGTTGCTATCAGAGAACGCTGCCAAACATTGCTGCCGGAATGTAGCTCAAGCCGGCTGACACTGCCTGGATGTGTCCGGTGACATTGTTTCCGGTGTCCTGCATCATCCACTCGATTGCCTGTCGGCCGGGCAACGTGTTTGGGCGACACTAAGTACACACCTAATATATCTAATATCCTGCGGCGTGTTGCATCTGTACCGCTGGATCAGATTTGAAGATTTTGGGGCCTGCAGCCTAGTGTGAATATTCGTGCGCATGATTGCGTGGAATCATTCATGGTCAAAATTGCCCCTGCCATCTCTACCGTGTCTATGATCATCCTTGCAATCATCGTTCGCCCAAACTGAGGGGTTCGCAAGCGAAGCTTAAGGGACCAGAGAGCAGAAGCAAGGATCTCAGAGAGGACTAGGAGACCCTGAGGCCCTCAGCCAGAAGAGCAGGAGAACACGAGAAAGGAAAAACATCACATCTCCAAAATGTTCTGCCCCTTCGCTCTGCGGATGATATGCACCTGCAAGATCAGGTCAACTCCCTTCTGCTCGGTCAGCCGGCCGACGAATGAGACCTCGGCACAGTGACAGCTGAGAGCCTGACAGCTGTAGTGTGCAAGCATAAAGGCATTCACTTATACCTACTTCTTAAACCGAAGCCATCCCATGCCCCATGCAGGGATAGTGACCAATACCACGCTCTCATCCACTTGCAAGCCAACACGTTCCTGGCGCAGCACGAAGGAAGGCAGTCTGAAAAGAAGAGCCTCCTGCCAAACGAGCCGGCAGTCCTGGAGATGTCCTTTACATGCAGCCTGGTCAAGACCCAGATGTATGAAGAGGCAAATCGTTGCCATTGCCGGTCCTTGCCATCGGCTAAAGAGCTCAGATCGTACTGCATGACCAGGTGAGGATCTGTCCTGGCGAGGTTAAACTCAGTGAAAGGTCTGCCGAGACGATCGAAGTATGCCAAGATCAGCCAGCTAAGCCGTGGATTCCATGTGACGACGTCTATTCCATTCAAGATGCCGCCAAGAAAAAACCTAAGCATGTCAGCGTCTAGGCATGAGATGAGGCCATGCGGTCGAAGAATCTCGAACAACAGCGGCTTGCAGCCGTGGCACTCTTTCTGTTTGACCAATTCGTCGAGCCGGAAACCGCCTGCCCACGAGAATGCTCTGCGATACACAGGTGGCAACCCTGAAAGGCCCTCAAATCCCGGCGGGAAAAGACAAATGCGGTGACTGGGACAGAAAAAGGACAGCATGCGACATTCTGAATTTTGCTTGACGTAGGCCCGTCAATTACAGCACTGTACTGACTTTTCGCAACACCGATATGGCGCAGCATTTCTGACCACGACGTTGCGGCTTTGACAGTAACTGACGGTCGAACTGCTTATTCGCAAAATCCGTATCACTCGCATCGAGTCACGACCATGTTTCATACTAAAGCAAGGCAATGCTCTGCATTCTTATTGGCCATCGCCATTTCTTGCATGGTGGTCGTGTGCATGCGGTGCGTTCAGCCCAGTATGAGACTGCTGCTTCAGCTTCTTGCCACAAACATGCAAGCCAGGGCGGAAAGAGTGGCCTTCAGCTGTCTTCATCTCGGCTGCATAACCTCCAAGAAGAGACACTCCGAAAAAACCCTAGCGGTAAACACTCCTGCCTTCGGAAACTGTCAATAGTCTGTCGCAGGTCAAAACGGCACCCTGGCAGCCCATCTTCTTAGTATTCGCATCCATATCTTTTGCATCTGCTAACAGGCGCCAGCTCTGAGGCAGCCTTTGTCAAGTTCCAAACGTTGCCGTCGTCACCGTCATATGACCTGTGGCGACTTAAATCAATATCAGCAACATGCAGTCACTAGTCGCACCACATCGCAGCGGGCTACCGCTTGACTCGCGGACTCGATTACAGGTTGAAAGACTTTGAGAATCGCTTCCAGCATCCCCATGGACTGTTGCTCGCCATGGCCTCTCCCAGTCTGGATATTGGTAGATCATGTGCTCATAAGCGCCGGTGTCATTCAAGCCTTGACATGTGTCTTTCACTACATGCGCACACCAGCCTCGTGCAGTTGCAGCAAAAATTTGCTACATCGTGCTGCGTTGCTTGACAATCTTGACAGGACCAATTTTGCAATCCTCCTCGGTGCTTGGACCATGACCGAAATCATGAATGTCCACGTTCTTCATGATGATGGGCAAAGTACCCTGCCATCTTAATCACTTCGCACCGACAAACAATGATGCTTCAGCGCCCGCGGTATTCATGCACCACCAAAACCTCGCAGTGACCAGACTCAATGCAGCATGCACCACCGTCGGATTTGGCACCAGCTTGTTGCACGGGTAGATCCCCTGCCAGACATGGACGCAGTTAATACATTGAGCGACACAGCCCACCATAACTTGAGAAACGAATAATCGAGCAAACAGACGAGGTTCAGCATGATTACGACTCGATCCGCTTGCACTGTGCAACGCATGTCTGACGTCAATGTGAGCAGGCTGTGAGGCACTATCGCAAATCGCAACATCGTGCCTGGTACCCAAAGTTGTGCACAATGAAGATACAGCGAGATTGGTGGAACCTGCAACTCATACTAACTCATGCGGGTTTGCACTAGCAACCGATGCCACAGGTGATGAAACACGACATCAACATCCATAAACAGGAAAGGCCAAACGTACCTGTGCAACGGTCGCATCCGATGCGTCAGATAGACCTGAGTTTAGACAAGTAACGAATGGCTCATGTAGAACCGAACAGAGCAGCATGAGCTGAAACATGACATACCGTGACGAAGCGACTTGCTATCAACTGACATCCACGAAGAAGCCAACCGAACGAAGAGGAAGCGACACCGAACGCAACAAAACCGCTTAACCAATGCAAAAACCAACACCCGTGTAGTTTGAGCGCTGGAACCAAAGTTGGTATGGCACGAGCAACGCATATAGCAAAACGAAGAAATCGTGTCAAGCAAGAAGTTAAACAAGACCGAATGTTCAATCCACGAACAACCTCTCGTTGACCGAGAGGTAAATCGTGTGTGGCTTTACCATCGGCCTTCCATCGCAACGATACGCCCGACGAGCATCACCGCCTTGAAGGTCCGCTTGACCGTGAAATACCATCAAGCTCAACCGCCCATGCCGCCAGGAGCTGGTCGAACTCGCACAGAGCGGATGCCATCAAGCCAGCGGTTGCCGATGCTCAGAGTCAAAACGTTGGATCTACGTTGGGCGGCAGGCGATAGCCCCCCCCTCGCGGGGGAGGGGGAGNCGTAGTTCCGGTAAAGGACTTCCCAAGGCATAGCTGCTGCACGGTTGCTTGTCTGAAGTCTGTGACGCAAATTGTGCATGCTCTGTGTCCCGCTGTGATTGTTGTGCCAACACCATCCGCTTTCAACTCAAAATGCCTGCAACCAGACAATGCCTGCATCATGCTTTATCTCTCTCTCTCTCTCCCTCTCTCTCTCTCTCTCTGTCACATGTCAGGGTCCAGGGCACACTCCGGCAATGATGTGGGGGGGGTCTTTTCCTACTCCTGATGAGCCCCCCCCCCACACCCCCCAGCCCGAATAATATAGAGGATTATCCTGGACCCACTCCCCCCCCTAATATCGGGGGGCTATGGCAGGCGGCAATCACTCTTCCAGGAGCTCCAATTCTGGAATGGAGTGATGAGCAGTTTTTCCCTGTTCGGGCTGTGGGTACCGGTGAATAGTGACACTAGGATCCTTCGCCACTTTCATCATCCTTCATCTTTCATCATCCTTCATCTGCCTCCCTCACGAGGAGAGCTGGAATCCACGAGTCGGAGGCTGTGTGATCGATCGAAAATTTGGAGGCGATCGCTCCAGTATCTCTAGCTTCTAGTTGTAATGGCCGCGGATCCTGGTTGATCAATCAGTTGCTGCTCTGTCGAACCACAAGACCGACCCCTTGAGGCAAGGCAACCTAGCCCAGTGTTTCAAATTATCCAGCTTCTTGCTACGTACTTCACATGCGGTTTTCCTTTGTCACGAGCAGTTGGCTTTCTGGACTCGTCTCTCGCAATGGCATCTCGAACTGTGTCTGAGTATCTTGGGAGGAATGGATATACATGGATTAGCGAAGGAATCAGGATTGGAATCAGGCGTCAAGCATCCAGGCCTGCGCAAGCTTAGTTGCAGGTTCATTGCTGGAAAGGTAAGTGCCAATAAACGCTGTAACCCACGGTCGCACCTCGAAAAACAAAAGCAATGTATGAGCAAGAAAACAAACAAACGGGCATCGGTGAATCTGCATGCATGACCATTTTGCGAAAGTAGCTGCTTGACAGCGCTTGAGAATATGCTGACATATGTCGTCATATCGACAGGCTTCGAGGCTTCGTCAGATTCTTCTGCGGCATCATCAGTCAATATCGATCAGTAGCCCAACGTGAATCAGGATCCGGCCGGAAGCAGCGCGCTTTGCCAGTCATTCGCAATGAACATTACCTGGCAGGACTCGCCCTCAGAAGTTACATGGTACGAAGCTGCACCCCGGCAATGGCGAGCGACCCTCTCACCATATGCAGCTCCGCCGGGAGCACAACAGCATGGAGCCTCCATGCTTCAGAAGGAAAACACATCACTGATCAGCAAACTAAAATTGACCTCCAGGGCTGCAAGTGTGAAGAGCGCGAAGCGAAACAGATTGTCAGCGTACCTTACAAGTTGAGCAGCTGCTACGCGGTTCAAAATGAACCTGCTGGGAGCACTCGACACCCTCCTGTGCATTATAGTAGAGACCTTGGCTGAATTTCAGACTTTGCAGGTCGCCGCAACATCACAGGAGCTGCATCAAAGAATTGTGAAGTCACTCGGTTGTCAGTACTCAAACTCTTTGCGGACTCTGAATGTCCACAGCTCGTAACAACTCTGGCTATCTCTGGCTGCTCTGGCTGCCTGGCCTCCGGGCCGATGGTAGCAAGGATGGTCAACAAACACGTAGTCAACGCCTACAGGCGTCGTCAAGATTTGTCACGGCATCACATGTAGAGACACCTCCAACAAGCACATCAGCCGGTCGCAGAACTTCAACCACCACCAGCACCCAGCATTGCCAGTCAAACGCAGAGCCTTCTCAGCCTTTGCTGCCTACGCATCCCGCCTTTGCTGCCTTCTGCCTCTAGAGGCTGCCATAGGTGATAGTACCTTAAGGTCTTGCTCACATCGCTCACTCCGCCCCAGGGCTCAGCATGGAAATAGAAGATTGGGAGGCGTGCTTCACCTCATGCTCATCGTGGAAGAGCCAAATCCTCAGCCCGCACTAGACTTGCCGAGTACAATCGCCTTTACCCTCACCAGAAACTCACCAGAGAACCCTGGGCCCGTCAACGACGGCTTTCCTTCGGTAGGACAATGACCGATGAGAGATCCTTCTGCCTGGACTACCTTATCCTGCCGACGAGTAATCGTTTCACACTGAACCACAATCTATTGTAATACCACTGCTCCGTATCGTTCTGCACGGCTCCCTGAAATGCTGCTTGTTGGTCTTTATGCCTTCCGAACCCACCTTCATGCTGCAACAACGGTCGCAGGTCAATCCCAGTTTGGAGTAGATGTAATTGACTGGTAGCAATTGACTGGTAAACTAACTGAAACAGGTAGTGCAACAAAGAGTGTGTCCCGAGTAACTCCAAGCCCACCCCCACCCCGCTTACCATTATTACAATACCATTAATTATTATCAATACTTCGAGTATTGCCATTGCCATGATTATCGTTCTTACCATTGCTTCCATAGTTTCCACTATTATTACTATTATTATCCGTCTACTATTGGTACCACTATTATGGTATTGCAAAGTTCCCGTTATTACGGTTATTACACATTACTGCCGGTGTTACTACTAGTATTACTGCCAGTATTGCCGTTCATGGCTACCACATTACCATTATTTCCACTATCACGATTATTATCGTTACTATCATTAATACCAGTACCACCGTTATTACCTTTACTAGTATAATTACAACCCACATGTCATTCTCACTACAGTTGTTGCTATTAGTATTGTTACTACTATTACTGCAGTAGTGTTACTACATTAGTACCATTACTACTGTTTTTGCTGTTATTGTTTTTGTTTCGACCAATATTAATTAGCATTACCATTATCATGCTGAACATGCGCGACATTGAAGCAGATGGAGGGGGGGGCGGCGGCAAGCTGGAAAAGGGAAGAGAGGGGGAGGGG
>BGNK01006709.1:0-15140 GCA_003297005.1 Symbiodinium sp. clade A Y106 | reverse complement strand
TAAGCAACCCCAACCGGCCTCGCGCCTCGTCCAGTGTAGTCGTTCAGCCAGGCCACACGCTCTGTCTGTTAATTAGGGTTTATAGGGGCCCCTATATTTCTATCTATTTATCTATCTATCTATCTATCTATATATATATATATGTATGTGTATATATATATATAGCTTTAATATGAGGGTAATCACAGTCCGTGTCAAAAAACACTTATATTATTTATTGAAGGCTCAGGGTTCCAGGGTTGGGGGCTTAAGGGTTTTAGGGCTTTGGGCCTTTAGGGTTTTGGGGCTGCAGGGTTCAGGGTTTACGGCTTCCGGGTTGGGTGCCTGGCTCTCCAAAGCTTAGAGATACTATCGGAGGGTGCTGAGCAATTCTAGGAATATTTGTTATTTTAAAGAATGGTATTAATCAATCTTAGNAGGGTTTACGGCTTCCGGGTTGGGTGCCTGGCTCTCCAAAGCTTAGAGATACTATCGGAGGGTGCTGAGCAATTCTAGGAATATTTGTTATTTTAAAGAATGGTATTAATCAATCTTAGATTTCTTAATAGAGAATAATCCCGGAGTCTGTTTGGGGTTCCGGAGTCTGTTTCCAAGAATTCTGATATCACCCACCTCGCCGAACTTTTTGTAAACCTCGAGACCCCCGCGGGGGACTGTCCCATAGCCGACGTGTAAACTGACTTGTAATCTGACTTGTAACCTGCCTGCACACTGCAGCCAGTGCCTTCGGGCGACAGAGCCGTCTTCGTCAAACCTCGCTCAATGCATGCGTGGTGTTTTCTTGTAGGGGGAGCTAAATTCGACCGACAAAACTTTTGCTATGCCCCTGCAGGGACCCCGTTCCTGAAAAGCAGGCTTCAAGTTTCCGATGATGTAAGACCGAAACCTCCATATCTAATTTCATACGTCCTTGCCTTTCCGTCGAAACATCATTTTACTTTCACTCCCCTCTAACAGCCCGTAAAAGGCGGGCGGGCCTCAGAGCCCGGGGGGCTTAACTCGCCCCTTATGCCTGGGAGAAGAGACAGAGAGAGATAGATAGAGAGCGAGAGAGAGAGAGAGAGAGAGAGAGAGAGGAAAAGAGAGCGGCCCGGGGACCTAAACAGTCCCTCAAGCCCTGACGAAGAGAGACATAGAGACAGAGAGGCAGAGAGACAAACCGAGACAGAGAGAGAAAGAGAGACAGAGACCCAGACAGACATCTTGCAGGCTTTTTGTGAGGTGGTGGGTGCCGGCCTCACAGGGCTTCAGCCAGGAACTCCCGGAAGAGCGAAGTTCCTGTTGTTGCAATTTTTCACAGTTTGAAAGCTCGGCATTACCCTTTTCCAGTTTCCTGCATGTTGAAGGGCTGCAGGTGCCTGAGCCCTTTGGATGGCTTGTCCCTTTAATTTGGACGACCCCACCATTGTGGTCACTGGTCTTTGGCCCTACGTATGCCGCAGCGCGACTTCTATCGCCCTTCTAATTCCCTTTCCTGTTTCCGTGCCATTGCTCACAGCCGCAGTTACTGCACTGCGCGGACACAAGGTGGAGAGACCCTATGGATCCGACCACAATTGTTACACCAGGGCGTCCAAAAATCGGAGTCCGTCCTTTGCAGGACAGGAACATACAGCAACCGTATACTGACGCTACATCAGTATCACGTGAGTCTGCACTGAAGCCAATTTCTGCAGCGGGTGCTGCGCTGACGGGTTGTTCGCTGGGTCCGCGTCAGGCCTCATGACTTTGCTCAGGACATGGAAGAAAGAGTGGCTTTTTATCTTGTCGCACAGTTATTTTGTCAGTCATATGCATCTCACAGCCAGAAATGAAATCAAGCAAGGGAAGCGGCAAATCGGCAATGTAGTTGGGAAGTCCAACAGCCGCGGACATTCGATGAGCTTTGTGTTTGGTCTAACCTGGGCTGCACGCAATGAAAACGGCGGATGCGGCGGAAGCCCCTGCCCTGAAGAGCATGAAGACAAGGAACGTCCGCGAGCTTGCTTGTTGCAGACCGAGCTTGGAAATGCAGGATCGCATGTGTTCTTCTTATCAACATCAGTAAACACGCGAGGAGTCGTTCCATTTCGATGTTTCAAGAACGGAGTCTTGGGCAGGCGAGGACGGCCATGAAAAGCGATGAAGGCCCGTGCCTGGTTCTTGCTTTGCGCGCTTCATCGTGGTGCCACCACTCCTTGCTTCTGTGCTGAGCTCTCAGTCCGCAACTGACGCACGAGTCATCCACAAGCGACGTCTCGGTGTTGCTCTTAGACCCCTAAGCTGACGAACCCAGACGGAAACTGAGTTTCGAACGACGCGGACGGGCAGCTGTACTTGTGAGAAAAAACGGCTACCACTACGCCGTAGTTTAGCGAAGAGCAGTTTCACCAAGCTCTCCACCATGGAACTTCCAAGGCTTCCGTCTGGAGCACGAGCAATTTTGCCGAGCTTGGCCCCCCAGAGAAGCATTGACATTTGGGCTTAGCACTTGGGGTGTAGGGTTTAGGGTCAAGCCTGTAGTTATGCTGTTTATGCTTAACCCAAGCACCTCATTGCGGGCCTTTGGGCCCTTAACCGCCCCCTAGAACCCCTTATATTAAGGAAACCAGATCCCTTCAAGGAACCTGTTGAATCTTTGGATGACCCGTTATACAGATCTTTCAGAAGAGCCCTTGAAGGATCCCGAAACTCCGCCTGAAGAGGCGACCCGCATCCAACGCACCGGCCGCCGGGCCGCGCCGGTCGCCGGGTGGCAAGTGGATTTTTGTCTCGAGGGCTCAGGCTGACTTGTGACCCTAAAGCCTACAAGATTTCCGTAAGGAGAGGGTGGATATTCAAAACAGTAGATTGGAGAAACAGATAGCTTTTCCTGAAGTTGTTCGGATTTGGGGTTTAGGTCTGGATTTCTGGTGTGGGTTGTCGTTTTTTTGTTGGGTTTAAGGTTTAGGCTTAGTTGTTTTTTGTTTGTGGATGTTGGGTTGTGCTGTTGTTGTTGGGCTTAGGGTGCTGATTCTGGGTATTCTCTAGGTTCGGATTTGTGGCTTGTATTGCGGAAACCCTACAGGTTTACAAGCCATTGAGTAAGTAAGTTTGAGATTAGGGTAGTATTTCGCGGTTGTATTTTTGGTTGTTAGTTACTTGGGCGCATAAGTTTACAGTTTTGAATCTCGGTAGTTTTGCTGATTCTGACTTTGTTTGTTCCTAAAGTTGATTACGTCTCCAGGTTCTATGAAATGCGTGTCTTGATCTTGCTTCTTGTGGAATTTATGTGCATCTGTTACAGGTCTGTATGCGGTCATTGACGATTTTGTGCATTGCCCAGTTGATAGTTTTGTCGTGAGCCTTAAGCCCCAAGCCCTCAAAACTAGACCTTGTGTTCCCCGGGTTTGGGGGGGTATTTACAAATACACGGAACAAGAACGTTGAGCCGAAAGACCGACACCACAACTGCGCCTCGGCAACCCCAAGCTTTTGCAGGCGAAGCCTCAAAGTACTGTAGGACATGATGAACAATCGCCTGTCGATAAAGGGGCTTCCCCATTGCAGTCCTCATTACAGAAGTGGGTTTATGAATCTGGGGTCTGCATTGTTTAAAGACCCTTGATTAAGAAAGCCTTCGTAAAATCGCACAGTGTCCTAATCGAACCCTAATTTTATTCAACGGTGAGACTTCAACCACAAACCCTCAATCCTGACTTCTCAGGTTGCTGCCGCCTGTTTGCTCATGTACTGCCTAAGCAGGAGAGCTTCTTCTCGCTGGATGGTCGAATGCAAGCGCTCCTAATGCCTAGATTATGGGCTTTTGGTCTTGTTTCTCATTGTGGCTTGGAGGACATATAATTTCCCGTTCCTTTTTGGGATTACCTCATAGAATTCTATTTATGAACCCCAAAAAGGAACTACTTTGGGGCCTATGGGTTATAGGACTTCAGGCCTTGATCGCTGAAGCCCAAACTTTTTTCATTCAATCACAAAAGCAAGCCGTAGCCAAAGAGACTATAACCCCAAACCCTAAATCCTAGTACTCAGGGCCCTGATGTGCTCATCCCTGAACCCCGCAAGAAGTCAAAAGCCCCAAACCCAAATTGGACCTTGGAAAACCCATCTCTGAGGGTTTCCTGCCATGATTTCCTTATACATGGTTCCTTACAAACGTATAAGCTTTTTGGGGGTTCAGGTGCCCTAAACCCTAAACCCCTAAACTTGCCCTAAACCCCATACCCTAGAAGCCCTAAACCCCTACCCCTAAATCTTAAGACGAAAAGGGGCCCTTAAAAAAAAACAATCTTAAGCCCGTATTCCCGGCGCGAGGAGCTGCAACTTCGTCCCCGCTCCCAGGACCTTCCGAGTTATCGGGGTTCGCTAAACCCGAAACCCCATAAACCCTAGCGAGGGTATCCCCAAAGGCCCTTTAATAGGGCCCTTATGGTCCTCAATAATGGCTATTTGGGGTATATTGGAGGGTAGTGCGGGGTCTAGGGTCGGTTTCAGGGTTTCGGCACAGTTTCGATATCAGGGTGCAGGGTTTCGGTTGCACGGTCTCCCTAAACCCTGAACCCCTGACCCCAAACCCCTAACCCCCAAACCCTAAACCCTTTTTAAGAGTTTTGGGTTAAGGTCTCAGGGTACAGGTGTCATGGTTCAGGGTTTCGGTTTAGGCTTTGGAGTCGAGGGATTTGGGGTTAAGGATGGTTGTAAATTAGGTAATTTTCGCTCTTGTTTGTCACGCTCTTGTGTTTTTAAGGTTCAGGATCTAGGCTTGGGGTTTAATATGCTTGTCAACGGTCTTTAGTTTTAAGTTTAGTGTTTCTGTGTGGCGGTCTATGACATAGTGAGGGCTTATCAGTTAGGATTCATCGTGTAATGAGTTTCCATACTACTGTACTTCCAGCTGCTGTCTGCGGAAGATGACTCCGAGAATCCAGTGCAGACCCTGAATCGCTTATGCTGGGACAGGCGCCATGTGCTGTATGATGCCGGTCAAAGCGGCCACATGTGCTGTATGAGCCGAGCTCTCTGACGGCTCGCCAATGGAGCTGCCTCTATTAATTACTAAAGCCTGCAGCATCACACCCACCGGCAGACATCTCGGTAGTGGGCACCAGCTTTGACTGCATGGCACCTGGCCTTGCACGTTCCACGATTGGCGCTGGCCTCACCCATCCATCGCGTGGCAAGACATCTCCAATCATGCAGACAACGAGCCGGTCTTGATCAGTATGCCCAAAGGCGGAGACCAGCTATCGTTGGCTACACTGCTGTTCATGCCACGGCGATTGTGGCAATGCTGACAATATTGTTTTGACATGTTACCTCAATGCATGTCTGTTATTTGTCGCCGTGATCGCAGACGGTAAACCCCACGCAAACCCTACCTAAACTCTAAACTCCTCAACCTCTAAACCCCTGAACTAAAAGCCGTCAGCCCCTGTAAACCTTAAACTAGAAACTGGAAGCTCCGAATTCCTAACCATGACACAGTAGATTTTCAGTAGCCCTATGCCCTAAAGCCTCATCCCTTACGCCATCGATGATTGGTGGTCCTTCTGGCGGCGTAAAGGTAATTTAATTTAGAGCTCGGTGTCACACTACACCGCTGAACCGAATACGCCCTAAACTGCTAAACGTTTAAAAGATAGGTTATTCCGGGTTAAGGTAGGGTTCAGGATTTAGGATTTTCGGGGTTTAGGGTTTAAGGTTCAAGGTTTAGGGTTCAGGATGTGTGCGGCTTTGGACTCTGGGTTCAGGGCCAAGGGTTCAGGTTAAGGGTTCGCGGTTTGTGAGGTTTTCGATTTTGGGTTCAGGGGTTCAGGGTTCAAGGTTAAAGAATCTTGCATCCTAAAGACTGTTTGGCCTTGCCTCGAGCTCAACTGCTGAACCTACAGCTCCTATCCCACCTATGTAGAACCCGTTACCAACCTCCGTTATAGCTTCACATACCGCTCTTGATGACCATAAGGGCTTTACCAAAGGGTAGGCGGTCTTGGCACACCCCAGACCTAAACCCTGCCCTAAGCCCTATATACCCTTAACCCGTAAACCCTAAGCACCCTTTGACAAGAGTACTTCAGGAACACTTCTCCGGAGACGCTCCGGAACGGAAAGGTGGACCATGTATGCACGACTCAGGGATCAAAGGACTTTCTAAAAAGAGCATATAGGGTTAAATTCGCGATTCCGTAAGCCCTAAGCCTTTAAAGCCTCGTAAGGCTTCACGGTTTAGGGCTTAGGGTGTCGGATCCCGAAAACCGTGGCCAGCAGTAGCGCCCAGGGCCTCCCTGTCTCGCCTGCTAAACCCTGCTCTGCGCTGAACCCCAAACTCTGCCTAGACCCCGCAAATTTCCCTGAAAACATACCCCTAATACCCACTATTCAGGACCATAAGGGCTCTATTAAAGGGCTCTACGGGGGGTCCTGGTGAACCCTAAGCCCTACTTGGAGGATCATGGGACTTAGTAACTAGAGTTATAAATTAAGGTAACTATACTTATAATTACTTATAACCCCACTTAGGGTACTTATAACCATACTTACTAAGTCCCATGATCCTCCAAGTAGGCCCTAGGCATGACAGCGAGGAATATTCAGACCGTTTGGGCTGCTTGGAGGGTCTCAGAGGTTCAGGGCATGGAGTCTGAGGTTCAGCCTCTAGTATAGGGGCCTTCATGAGAAGAATAGGGTTCCTTTAAAGGGATCCTTAAGGGCTGTATAAGAGGAATATAGGAGGGTTCTACTTTATAGGGGCCATCATAATCAGAATAGGGTTGTTGAGTAAATTTACCCTAAGGGTCCATGTGGGAGTTTCCGAAAATTCGGGGTACTTTATTTCGGGGTCCTTATAATAAGGATCCTTCTATTTAGGGTACTATATTCGGGTCCCTTATTTTCGGAAACTCCCATGTACCCACCTAGTATAGAGTTTGCACCCAATGTACCTATATAGGGAGTACTTCAAGGCCAAAGTGTATACTATTTGGGTATACATGGACCCTTAGGGTTAGGGTTTATGATGAGGTGCGAAGGCTAAGCCCTAAAGCCAAACCTGCTCACGTCGAGCTTGGGGTTAAGGGTTTTAGGTGTAAGGTTTAGGGTTTTAGGGTTTCAGGATGTGGGGGTTAGCAGAGTTTCACGGTGCTAAGGTTTTTAGTGGTATGTATAAGGTAAAGTGAGTTATGTAGGGACTATAAGTAAGTTAATAGCGGTCTTTCCAACAATGGTTTTGGGGGGTTACGATTTGGGGGGTTCTACAATCAACCCTGAGCGCTACAACCCGGAACCCTAAACCCTAAACCCTAAAGTCCACCAAGGCCCAAGCCCCGAGACCCTGAACCCAAAGCCCCAACCCCTAGGCTACTGCGTCAAGCTGCATTCCCCTGGAGCTCCTAACCAGAACACATAGTAGGTTATGAACCCTAAAGCATAGGGTACAACCCTTGAATCTTACGTTTTTGGATCCTTAAACCTTAAACCCTATAAACATGGGAGTTTCCGAAAATTAGGGGTACCCTTTTTGGGGGTCCTTATAATAAGGACCCTACCATTGAAGGTACCATATTTGGATCCCCTATTTTCGGAAACTCCCACATCAAGCTGTGTTTCCTTTCCAGGGATGTTGGTCTTCAATGGTTGGGCAAATAAGAAGATTGGGATTCAGAAATAGGGTTGAGGGGTTTTAGGGTTTAGAGGTTCCAAGTGGGAGTTTCCGAAAATTAGGGGCACCTTAGGGTTCCTTTAAAGGGATCCTTTAAGGGTTCCTATAAGGGATCTATAGGGTTTAGGGTTTAGGGAGTTTCCGAAAATTAGGGGTACCTTATTTGGGGATCCTTATAATCAGGGTCTTACTTGTTTAGGGTACTATATTAGGGTCCCCTACTTTCGGAAACTCCCAAGTTTGTTCTTTCCTAGAGCCTCCTGGAGCCCTAAACCCTAAACCCTTACGTAGCCCTGAGGTTGTTCGGGTTTCGAGTTTGGCTCTTGAGTTACGTAGCCTGGCCTGCTTCCGAGCCGCCGCACTCAAGCAAGGCGAGCTCTGCTGGAATCCTCACCTGCACCACATATCCTAACATGTTTGCAGGACCCACCAAAAAAGTCAGAACAACCCTTGCAACCCACAATTTCTGTTTCCCACACTACATGAGCATGTCTTGTGAAGAACTATTCCACGTAACTTTAAACCCTCAGCCTAACCGTATACACCCTGAACCCTAAGCCCTAAACCCTAAACCCTAAGTCCTCCTCCCATCATTGTCGCTGCTTCGAGCCTGGTGGCTTCCACGAATTGGACGAGCCCCGCCTTGAAAATAGAAAATAACTTGGACATTTGAAGGTTTCTGAAAGGGGTTTAGGGGTTTGGGGGTTAGGGTTTAGGGTGTAGGGGTTTAATGGTTAGGGGTTAGGGTTTAGGGTGTAGGGGTTTAATGTTTAGGGGTTAGGGTTTAGGGCTCAGGGGGTATCGGTTCTGTACACGAGGTAGGGTGTAGGTGTAGGGTTTAGGGTGTTTTAGGGTATGTCAGGCTTCAGGGGAGTTTATATAATATAGGATTCATCAGGAAAATTGATGACTGCATAAGAGGTCGCTTTCTCGTCTGTGCTTGACTTTATCATACCGCATTAGTTGACAGGGTCCTAGACGGGTTCCTCAAGTTTTGAACGAGATTAATAGGAACTCGTATAGTAGAAGCCAGGCAGTTGGAACATCATTATGAACCCAGCCAAATACAACACTGCCTTTCTGTTCTGGGAGAGGGAATGCTCACCCGAGCCGGCGGTTACCTGCAAGACATCGACTTTTCAATAGGTGGGACAGAACATGGGACGAGACGTCCCATCCGGGCCGAGCTCTGCAAGCGGCAAGATTCTCGCCATATCGGCCCGACGAGCGGGAGCTCTGGCTGTGGTGCCGGCTGTACTATCCTGCATGGTTACTACATATCTGGCCCGGGACAAGAACCAGCTCCGGAAACACGGCTCTCCGATCTGGACCACATGGACTAATCGTAACCCAAAACCTGCATAGGGCGCGCAGGGCGAAGATGGCGACTACGCACGGGTGCAGCCTAATCATCCTAAATCCATGTTCCAAATGTCCGGGGCCACTGTGGTGTCTTGACAAGAGCATCAGACAGGGCATTCGGAGATTGGGTTTTTGGTGTGGGAAGGCTTCCCGCAGTTAGGATCTATCAGGGTCCTATAAGGGTTTAGGGTTCAGAGTGCATGGTTTAAGGTTTGGGCTTTGAGGGCGGGTGTTACATATGAGGTGGCCAGTAAACCAGGAAATAGCAGGACTTTGAACAGGGACCCCCTCAGACCAAGACTGACGAATCCCTTTCCAAACCCTGGTGAAACTCTGTAAACTTTCGAGGGTATCCATCTTTTCGCCCCGAGGTTTCTGTTATCCAGCTCTCATCCACCTTCTTAGGTCGGAAGTTCAGCCCCTCCACCGACCCCGCATCTCGAGGTTCCTTCGTCCCTGGCTGGATCATGTCATATGGATCCTGCCTCTCTGAGAAGGCACCAAGTTTATGAATTTTGTAGGGTTTAGGATGTGGGGGTTAAGTTGAAAGGTTTAGGAGTACTGAGTACTTGGAAGGTCGGGGGACTTAGTAAGTAATTAAGCAGGTAAAAAGTAGCAGATTTATCAGTGCCCTAAAAAGGGTCCTAAATGGCGCTATGATACTTATAAGTCTATAAGGTAACTACTTACAAAGTCCCCCGACCCTCCAGGGAGGGCTTTAGGGTTTTACTTACCTTTGGTTAGTAGGGAATGGAGGAATGGGGTACAAGTATAACTACTATTACTGCCATTCCTCCATTCCCTACTAACCAAAGGTAAGTTTAAGGTCAGGGGTTCAGGGCTTCAAGGGCTCAGAGCTTGGCGGGTATGGTATTGGGGCTTTAATTTATGATTTGAGGTTCAGGACCGTCCTACATAAGGTCTGGCGTTTCGAGGATCTAGGCTTCAGGGCTTGGGTTCGCTTTTGGGATCGAGGTTTCCGGGGTTTTAGCATCACCTAGAATCTCCATTCTAGTTCCTTTTTGGGGTTAGCTTATAAGATCCTAAGTGTAAAAAACCCTAAACCCTAAACCCTAATAAAAATGGGTTAAACCAAAAAAAGGAACTGCAATGGAGACTACGGAACCCTGCTAGGAAACCCTGCAGGAACTTGAAAGGAACCCTTAGAGGAACCCTTTAAAGGGACGCAGGGGTTTGGGATTGTACATTTGGGATGTAGGCTCAGGTTTTGATGGGTTTTGGGGTTTAGGGCTTAGGGGTTTAGGAGTTTATAGGGTTTAGGGTTTAGGGGTTTCGGGTTTAGGGGTTTAGTACTTAGGGTTTAGGGTAGTGGGTGTGGGTTTTTGACTACCCAGCCCCTCATTATCAGTTTTCTGAGTATTTCATGTTTGATGCCTGTTGCCGTCAATGCTATCATACTGTAAATAAACTCTCAGTAGTCGAGGTTCAGCATTGTTTATCAGGTGTGGGATGTTGTGTACATAGCTTCCACCTTGAACTACCAAAACCTGCCAATCGTAGGGCCCCTACAATCTCCGAGTTAGGCTCTACAATTTACAATAAGACCCTAATAGTAGTAGTAATAGTAGTAGTACTAGTACTAGTACTAGTACTAGTACTAGTACTAGTACTAGTACTAGTACTAGTACTAGTACTAGTACTAGTACTAGCACTAGTAGTAGTAGTAGCAGTAGTAGCAGTAGTAGCAGTAGTAGCAGTAGTAGCAGTAGTAGTAGTCGTCGTAGCATTAGTAGTAGTAGCAGCAGTAGGTTATGGTGGTTGAAGGCAGAGCTTAGGTTAGGCAGGGTTTCATGTCGCTAGTCGTTTCCCTGCCTCCCAAGTCTTGGACCCCGCACGCTGCACCCGAATTTCGACCTGGTGCAAGGAGTGACCATGACTTCAACATCGTAGTAGAGTAGTAACCTTTAATAATTAATAACCCTTTTGGAGTACTATGATCCGTATGTAATCCAGCAGGTTAACCTTTAGTTCCCCTAGGATACTGGACAAACCTGCGTGGAGGCCCTGTGCCGCTTCCGCACGAAGCCCTGCGAGCGCCTTCTTGCCACCGGCAGTTGCTCCTTCAAGGACTGAGGTTCAAAATCGAGGTCGGAATATTTGCTAATACTATAACTATAATATAGTAGTCAGTTGCATCATGGTATCATGGCATTTGCCATAATAGACCCCCAAAACCCCGATTCTAGTTATTGAGGCCCTAGATTACTTAGAGGGTCATGGGACTTAGTAGCTAGGGAAGTAATGCTCTTCTGTCCCAGGGCTTGGGTTCCGGACCCTTAGGTGGTCTGTTTTCGTTACCCTAATTAAGGGTCCAGGTACCCAAATAGTATATACTTTGGCCCCAATGTAGCTATATAAGGAGTACTTTAAGGCCCATGTATGTACTATTTGGGTACATGGACCCTTAAACTTAAACCCTGACACACACACACACACAAAACCCTATAGAACCCTTATAGATGCCTTATGGTACCCTTAAAGGACCCTATTTGGGTACATGGACCCTATAGGGTTATGGCACTTAGGGTTATAGGTTTGGGGCTCTGGGGGTTTAGGGTATGTGGGGGCCTTGGGGTGGGGTCTTCAAGATTTCGGGCTCGCTGGGTTTTTTAGGTTTAGGGTTTAGGGTTTAGGGCAAAGTTTAGGGTTTGGGGTTTAGGGTTTAGGGTTTAGGGTAGGATGAGCCAAGAAGAAGAAGATCGCGGCCTGGCTTTGCAAGTTCAGGGTTCACGGTTTAGGGCCGTTAGGGTCTTGACATTTTGAAGTTGTATCGATCTTTGTGTGACCTAAACCTAAGCCCTAATTTATGGCACACTAGGGCTCGAGCTACTTACCCCAGAGACCCAGAGACCGCTAAAACGCCCCTTTTCAGAACCCCATGCAGGCCGTATTCCTTGGAGCCCGTAGCCTAAGGCCCAATTTGGATGCAGCATTGGATGGCCTAATCCTGTACTGATCTGCTATGGGGTATGGTAGAGGTATTAGGGTTTAGGGTTCAGCAGTGTAGGGCTGAAGGATTAATCAGGGTCTTAGGGTTTAGGGGGGTTTGGGGTAGGAGTCTCGTAAGACGGAATAGATTAACGTTTTTGAGTTGCATACCCTGGACAGGCCAAAACGAACCCCCCTACACCCTCTATAAGCCCCTGCAACATGGGAGTTTCCGAAAATAGGGGACCCTAGCATAGTACCCTAAATAGTGGGATCCTTATTTGAAGGACCCCAAAGAGGTACCCCTAATTTCAGAAACTCCCACGTCCTAGTTGCAAACAGCCGCCAATTCCCACATCTCGTGCAGGACAAGTGCCAGTACTCTCACGACGATTGGCTAAGGCGAAATCCATCCAAGGCGCCCCCGGGCTCTCCCACTACGGGCTATTAGACCTTAAGGGTACCTTAATCTACCCTTAATAGGGTCCTAATAGGGATCTTTAGGGTCTAATAGCCCATACTGGTCCCTGGATAAAGAACCTGCCTTTCTAGGCTTCCTTTTGATTTCCCCTGGGCGCTGGCAGAATGCCAAACAAAACCTACTATAGAAGCTTATACATTCTTCTGCGTTCCTTATTATAACTTTACATACTATAATTCTAATGGAGCCCACCCTAAACCCTAAACCCAGAACCTAATTTTAACTAGTAAGGCCCTTAAATTATGCCATCGATGTCACGTCGAACTCAGAGGCTTCCTGGTTTGTTGGTTGCCAGTTCTTTTGTTCAGAACCTTTAGCGAAAAGGTTTAGGGTTTCGGGGCTAGGGTTTAGGGTTTAGGGTCTAGGGGTCTAGGGTTTAGGGTTAGGGTCTAGGGTTTAGGGTCTAGGGTTTAGGGTTTAGGGTCCAGGGGTCTAGGGTTTAGGGTTTAGGGTTTAGGGTCTAGGGTTTAGGGTTTTGAGGTTTAGGGTTTAGGGTCTAGGGTTTAGGGTTTTGAGGTTTAGGGTTTAGGGTCTAGGGTTTAGGGGTTTAGGGTTTAGGGTCTAAGGTTTAGGGCGCTTAGGGTTTAGGGGTTTAGGGTTTAGGGGTTTAGGGTTTATGGGGACACAAACAAGTATAACTACAACTGAGAGGTAAGCCTGGCGTCTGCATGTGCAATTCCATCCTACTTCCTACCTGCAGCGCAGAGCACCAAACCAACAACTCGGTAAACCCTGAAACAAAAGCCAATTGAAGCGACCTTTGCAGTTTCGGTTTCGGGTTTGTTTGGTGCTTACCTGGACTCTGAGATACATGTAGAATGTGTGTGTGTATGCTTTTATATGTATATACTGATTCACACACACGGAAAATATTATGTTGATCCCTGTCGCTTTTGTAGTTGAAGAACGGTGTCACGCATTTGCCGCAGAACCTCGCGAGTTGGGTCGAACAGTGCAGACTTGCACTTGGCCTGTGGAGTTCAGGTGCCTCGCATGGTTCGAGAGACCTAGAAAAACAGGGAGCAAGCTGGAGGGCTTGACAAGTTTCGAGGCTTACGGGTTTGGGTGGCTAATACGAACCCAAATGCAAGACTGGATTTGCACTGTTTTTGAAAGGTCCTACAACAAGCAAAGAGCAATTCTTATCAAACCGTAGTAGAACCCTAAGCCCTAGATCCTAAAGCCTAAACCCCTAAACCCGTTTTGGGCCAACCAAAGGGGGCAACTGCTGCTTGCAAGTATCGCTGTAAGAGCGAGTTTGGATGCAATCACTGCATCGCTCCAGGTTTGTCCGTAGGGGAAGCAAGTCTGATCCTACCGTTGACATGGAATGGATCGCTGACACCGGTAGCGCACATGACCTTATATCAGCGAATGAGTTGATCGGCATGTCGGAGTTCAGATCAGACAAGCCGGTCAACATGATAACGGCCAACTATGCTTCGACAGTCTGACCACGTGTTCGTATGCTTTCTGCGTCTGGAAAGCTTCTCGAAGCCGTGGGGGGGTGGGGGGGGGTGGTGGAGGTCTCTGAAGTATCGTTCGTTACCCGTTACCCTGCTTCCTTCATTTCCAGCCCCGACGGCAGTAAAACGGCATCAATGATGATTGCTCTACTACCACAACCACCACCAGTACTGCAACTACGAGTAGAAACGAACACAATGCTACTAGGACTATAAATTGTAGCAATGATCATGTCGGAAATTGCTTTCGACAATAGAGTTCCTACCCGTCAGAGTCAGGTAGGTCGTTTAGTGTGCCGGGAGGGTAACATCTGCGGGGTTTGGGTTGGCACCCCTACTTAGTAGAAGAGCAAGTAACCTTCAACTTTTTGGCGGTACTCTACTTGGAGGATCATGGGACTTAGTAAGTATGGTTATAAGTACCTTAAGTGGGGTTATAAGTAATGATAAGTATAGTTACCTTAATTATAACCCTAGTTACTAAGTCCCATGATCCTCCAAGTAACGACTAGATAATCCCAAAGGACAGGCTTTGGTTCCCCCAGGATCCTTAAGGCTCCATGTACCCATATAGTATATACTTAGGCCTTAAAGTACCTACATAGGGACTCCTTTAAGGCTTAAGTATCTACTATAAAGGTACATGGAGCCTTTGGGGATAGTGGACAAGGGCCATGACCCCTGAGTCGTAAGCGTTTTTGGAATTTCTGGGAACTCAATTGGGGAGTTTCCGAAAATTAGGGGTACCTTATTTTGGGGTCCTTATAATAAGGATCCTACTATTTAGGGTACTATACTAAGATCCCCTATTTTCGGAAAACCCCAATTGCTGGCAGCCCTAAACCGCCAAAGCCTTGTCAAGCCATGAAAGAATCCATAAACCCTTGTCAAACCCTTAACCCCTGAACCCTAAACCCCAAAAGCCTTGTCAAACCCTCAAAGAACCCTTTCAACTTTAAGCAACCCATAAACCCTACCTTAAACCTGAAGAACCTACCTTTTTGAGGACTTATATAAGGAAATCATAGTAGGGAACCCTAAAAAGGTAGGTTATTCAGGGTTAAGGTAAACCCTGAAACCCAAAACCCGGCTTCAAAGTTGTCCAGGTGGCCTATGAACCTGAGCTCTGCCCCAACCTCTCCAACTGCCAGGCAAAGTGCGAGGGGGTTAGGGGTTCCTTTAAAGGGATCTATAGGCCTTTTTCAAGGGATCTATAGGGTTTAGGGCTTCGGGTTTAGGGTATAGGGTT
>BGNK01006708.1:3331-23601 GCA_003297005.1 Symbiodinium sp. clade A Y106 | reverse complement strand
TTGTTTGCAGGGTCGACTGGCTTTCATGTGATCCCTGCCCCACGCAGCCCTGACCCAGACCCTTCGAAACATAATTGAGTATGCCAAGCGTAGGAACTGAATCGTATCTAAATAAGACCTGGGTCGCCAGCCAGTGCTTCGTGGATTCAGGTGGTCCGTTCTTTTCGGACTCCGGTTTGGGAGGACGTCTGTATATGCTCTTGTGAGAGTGCCCCGCATCCTTTCGGAAGGACGCAACCCAGCCGATGGCGGGTTCTGCNGTGGATTCAGGTGGTCCGTTCTTTTCGGACTCCGGTTTGGGAGGACGTCTGTATATGCTCTTGTGAGAGTGCCCCGCATCCTTTCGGAAGGACGCAACCCAGCCGATGGCGGGTTCTGCGAGACACTCTTTCCGCGCGCCTTTCCACCAGGGTTCGGCGCGTCGTCCATCCAAAGCTTTGAGGATGGGTGAAAAGGATCGAAGAGCGAACGGCAGGCAATTTAGATAAGGTGATCCTTGCTGCAGGATGCATGAGCAGCGGTGCATATCTTCAAGAACAAGCCGTGCAGTCAGAGCGATCAAAGCGTCGCAAACTTCAGTGTCCGTAAACGCCATCATTAACCCGAAGCCGTAAACTCCCTAAACCCTGAACCCTCAACCTGAGCCTCAAGCCCGGCTCCCTGCGGCTCAAACAGCGCACCCTAAGCCTTGCAGCTGACTGAGGTGTCCAGCGCAAAGCCGCCAGTTCGCTGCTTTGGTTGCAGTGGCGTGGTACTCTACAAGGAGCTGCGGTGAGGTATGTATCGGGCTTCTCTGTAGGACACACAATAGATGCCTGCATACATGCATATGTACATATTGACAAGTCTGTCTCTGTGTGTGTGTGTTTAACATATACATATACATGTACGAATACACGTGTATGTATGTGTATATATATATATACATACATACACACCTCAAGAAATCACTCAACTAATAAACTCATAAGTAATACATAGACATATACATACATACCTATACATCTGTTTATGTTATATATATACACGGAGAGAGAGAGAGAGTGTGTGTGTGCGGGTGTGTGTGTGTGTGTGCGTGTATTTGTGTAGAGTAAGGGTTTGTATAGGGCGGAGATAACATGTGCGTTTCGGGTTTATCTCTCGACTCCGTAGCGCCAAAAAGTTTCCTGCATGCCACTAGCTCGAGTGCAACTGCCCACGCCGTTATGCTTGCTTCCGTATTTCTTACAGCCATATGTATGCATGTGTACGCATAAAGATAAATAGATAGATAGGTACATGTAGATATAGTATACATATACATATAGATATACATATAGATAGAGTTGGAGACAGAGATAAATAAAATCAGTGTTTTTATCCAATCCATTACCCGTGCTCACGCAGAAGACTCCCCTTCATCATCATGTCATCGAGATGTGCAAAGGGGTCTTTGCAGCCCTTTGGCTTTTGCAGCTTATTGAACCGAGAACCGTGAGCGAGCTCCCCCAGCTGCCAACATGATCTTCGCAAGGTTGACCTGCGCAGTCGCGCTTGCACTTGGAACTGCCGCCGAGCCTGACAGCCAGTGTGCGATGCAGCTTGGCACGAAGGCAGCCAGCAAGTCGAGTGCCGGGGTCTCGGTGGCAGCCAGCACCGAGATGTGGACTTTCGAGGATATCTTCGGCCACAAGGATGCGACTGCCCCCGCCTATGGCCAGGCAGAGGTGCAGGAGGCACCTAAGCCGCGCCAACGGGACCGCCTCTGGCTATGGTTCGGGCAACGTCGGCTTGACGCAACCGAGAAGGCTTCCACGGCTCATGCCGCCGAGACTGAGAAGCCTGGCAACAAGGCGAAGGAGTCCAAGGCAGCGGCTCATGCCGGTGCCTCGAAAGGCAAGGGCAAGGGCTCGGCGAACCAGACGGACTATGTAGTGGCTATGATCGAGAACTTCCTGAAGAAGCCCCTTCCCCCGAAGAATGAGGAAGTGTCCGCGACACGGCCCCTGGTGTTCATGCACCAACATCGGGCTGGAGGCACTACCATGCGAAAGCTGTTGTACAACACGTCGCTTGCCCTGAAGATGAAGCCTCACATCCAGTGCTCCGGAAAAGTGGATTGCCGAGCATTCAAGAACGAGGTCACTGATGCCGCAGTATACGGCGGCGAGTTTTGCTGGCGGGAGATGATGACGTCTCTGTCCGGCAAGCAGGTCTCGTGCCTGACCAACTTCCGCGAGCCGGTGGCCCGCATCACATCGTGCTACGCACAGCGGCTGGTCCAGAAGAAGAAGGTGGCCCCGTTCTGCATGGCGAAGTTGGAACCGCAAAAGCTCAAGACCCTTCTCGTGAACTACGGCTGCGTGAACGAGCCTTTCCGCCGGCTGGGTCAGTGCGGCGTGCAGACGCATGCGGATGCCACCGACAAGAAGGCGCGCATGCAGATTTGGAACAACACACTCGAGAATCTTGCTACTTGCGTGCCGGTCTTGGTCGACAAGCAGGACACCTACTCGGCTGCCGTGAAGCACTTCCCACAGTTCAAGCAGGCTTTCTGGCAGATGAAGAAGGAGAAGATNTTGGTCGACAAGCAGGACACCTACTCGGCTGCCGTGAAGCACTTCCCACAGTTCAAGCAGGCTTTCTGGCAGATGAAGAAGGAGAAGATGAACTCGAACTCCTACCCAAAGGACTGCCAGATCCCAGGCACGCACGTGGCCGTGATCCAGGAGTTGGCAGCGCAGGAGACGCTCCTCTACGAGGCTGCGAGGAAGCGAGCTCTCGCCATCCACGCGCATGATTCGAGCTAAGAGGGTGCACTCACGTTGAGTGGGTGCCCTTTGGCCCTTTGGTGAGAAACTTTAGCAGAGCTGCTCTCTAGCTGCAAGCAGCCAAAGTCGTTATTGCTGTCGGTGCCGATGGTGAAGCCATGAGGTGCAGGCAGAGAATGCGGCCCTACGTCCAATCCTCGCAATCTGCGAGGTCTGGATTTGGGCGCTCTTCCCACCGCAACTCGTTTGTGCCTGCCGCAACCAAAGCGGATGGTGTAGCAGGCTTTTTGACCACAGCGGGAATGTGCCAGCATTGCAAAACGATGCACAAGGCCTCCTAGAGCAACACATATGCATGCATGTGTGGACAGAGTAATTACGTCTCGTGTCCGGTGAATCTGCAGGAGGTTGGACGCCAGTCAAATCCGTCCTCGGCGTCAGAGATTCGGCTGCTTGGTTTATCTGCATGTTGTTCAAAGCACAGTCACGTCTCCCCATGTATCTTCCAGGCATCCGTTCTAAATCTTTTTGTTGTGCGCGGAGACATAAATCCTTGCGAGCTGGGCTCATCTGAGATGGTCTGTCACCGTCAGTCATATTTTAGGAGTATCAAGCTCAAGACAGGTATAAGTCAGGTATAGATTGCTGGTACGACCGGGGATGCGTGGGACGAAGGGTCATGCATCACGTCGAAAAATCGACTCCAACAACTTGTTACATGCTCTGGAAGCTGCATTGCATGTTGCGCGGCACGTCTCTGGCTTTAAACAAACCTTTAGAGACCCATGGACTTTCACTCCATAGGGAGATCCATGTCATCAGCTGAGCAGCAGATCACAACAGTAATAGTGCAAATGGGCTTGGATTGTTTCGGATTTGTCTTCAATCAGATGAAGAAGTCACACACACACAACACCCTGCACCACAACAGTCAAACAAGCTGACGGAGACCACGGAGATAAGCATCTCTGCTCGAACCAGTTCCTCGCAATGGAAAACAAAGTGCCCGAGGGTGGTCAAAGCTACGGCATCATTTTCAGAATATATCACGATTGGTATTATCATTATTATGATTACGAACATGTTTATTGTTGAAATTGTTACAATTATCATTGTTACTTATTCGTTGTTATTATTGTCAACGCTGGTGTGACTATATTATTGATAGTAGTCATCATCGTAGTAGTAACATTAGTACTGATTCGATTGTTACTAGTAGTATCATGATGATCAGTAATTTCCACGAGTGACAATACCATTATCATTATTTTATTTGCTGTTTTCTTATGGTTATCGTCTTATCTTTATCATCACAAGCTTCCTGCGTCATCGCGCCATGGACGGGCTTTCGCCTGCGAAGACCCGCCAGGACGAATGTGATCGACACGGGTGGATCTACCTTTCGAGTACGGTGAGTCAAAGATCCGTCATATGTAAGCTGTTTCGACACAGAAAGGTTAGTCATTGACCAATCGTAAAGGTGAATAGTTGTAAGAGTACTCAAACCCGAAGCTCTAAACCCCAGACCTTGAACCCTGAATCCTAGACTTTTGATCGCTCTGATGCGATTGAATAGGTTGCACTCTCTGCCAGAATGAGGGACGACGACGACTACTACTAGTACTCGTACTCGTAGTCGTACTCGTACTCGTACCAGTACTAGTACTACTGTTGATGGACAATTTCCTGCATTACCCATTATAAGGAATATACCATAATTCCCATAGCTTAGGGTCCTTAGGGTCATGCAGGATTTTGTCCATCAGTACTAGTACTAGTACTAGTACTAGTACTAGTACTACTGCTGCTACTACTACTACTCCTACTCCTACTACTACTACTACTGCTACTACTACTACTACTGCTGCTAGTGCTAGTGCTACTGCTACTGCTACTGCTACTGCTACTACTACTGCCACTACTACTACAGCAAGCTCTACCGCCGCTACTGCTACCGCTACTACTACTACTACTACTACTACTACTACTTCTCCTACTGCTACTGCTCCTGCTCCTGCTCCTGCTCCTGCGCCTGCGCCTGCGCCTGCGCCTGCTCCTGCTCCTGCTGCTGCTGCTGCTACTGCTGCTGCTGCTGCTGCCGCTGCCNACTGCCACTGCCACTGCCACTGCCACTGCTGCTGCTGCTGCTGCTGTTGCTGCTGCTGCTACTGCTACCGCTACCGCTGCCGCTACCGCTACTTTTGCTGCTGCTACTGCTACTGCTCGTACTCCTACTGCTCCTACTCCTACTCCTATGCTGCTGCGACTAGTGCTACAGGGGGGGGCGATCTCAGTTGTTAATTAGTCATCTATGAAGACGGTTAGCTGGCATCACGATAGTCGTGGTGATGACAGCACTCGGCATAGTCGTAGGCAGCAGCCTTCAACCCTAAACCCCAAATCTTCAGTCCTGAAACCTTAAACCGAACGATGTCAGGAGATCAGCATGCTCATTGGTTTCCTTGCCTCTTACGTCCTCCGTGGAGCAACAAGCTTTGTGGAGGCTTGCTTTTGCCCGTGCTCTCAGCATAGTGGCATCGTAAAAGGTGCCACGATGCAAGATCGGCATATGGTCGTGATTGAGTGCAGCACTCCAACCTTCAGACTCGTGTCAGGGCTTTCTGCGACGAGCTTGCCACGCGTGTGTTTGCGGCCGTGGCGTCGCGGAGGCATGCAGCTGTTGGCGAAATGTGGGAACGCACACGATGCTTGACATGGCGATGTTGGCGCAGTAGCATGCCACAAGAAAGCACAGTGTTGCTTGAGACGTTTGCACAATGTTGATGTGCAGTCGATTCGCGCGATGTGAGCCGATGCTTCGTCAGGCTCGTGTCCTTTTGTTCATCGAAGCCTTCGGCTCAGAAGCAGCACACCGAACCCAATCTTCAGGAAGACCAGGCACCCAACTCGCCCAGCATGATGCGCACCATGCTCTACATCCTTCCAGCATTGCTGGCAGTGGGTGTCTCGAACCCTGAGGCCGATCACGACAGCCAATGTGCTTTGCAGGTAGGTTCGGAGACGCAGGTGGGGATCGCAAGGCATCAGACCCACAAGGCACATCAGACCCACAAGGCACATCAGACCCATAAGGTGCACAAGGTCGCGCGCGAGGAGAGTGAGGAGAAGGAGGGCTGGAAGAAGGCTTCTCCCAAGGCTTCGGGCTCTGCCCACAGCGCCTCCAAGAAGGGATCTGCAAAGAGCCCTGCGAAGGGGAAGCATGCCGGTGCCTCCGGAAAGTGGGCCTCCCAACAGGGCTCCCACTCTCATCTTCATGGGAAGAACGCTTCCGAAGACTTCGTGTCGGAGATGATCAACAAGTTCTTGGAGATGCCGGTTCCGAAGATGAACCATGAGATTTCCAGTACACGACCCCTGGTGTTCATGCATCAGCATCGCGCAGGTGGCACGACGATGCGAAAGCTTTTGTACAACACCTCCATGAGTCACTGGGCTCTTGCTAAGGGACTGCATTTGAGTTACCACAGTAAGGAAACCATACCATTTACTATAGATCCCTGTTATGGTAACTCAAATTAGATTCCTTATCAAGAGTCAAGGTCAGAAGATGAAGCCTCATATCCTGTGCTCCGGAGGGGTCAGCTGCAGAGCATTCAAGAACAATGTCACTGATGCTGCGGTCTACGGTGGTGAGTTCTGCTGGCGGGAGATGATGACTTCTCTGTCCGGCAAGGAAGCTTAGGGGCACTTGGAAACAACTTTCATTTTTTGCTAGTTAGTTTCAAGAAACAGCTAAATTTCTAATCTTTTCATGAGGTACCAAGTTCACCAAGTCCAGTATAGGAGTTTCCGAAAATAGGGGACCCTAATAAAGTACCTTAAACAGTAGGATCCTTATTTATTATAAGGACCCCACAATAAGGTACCCCTAATTTTCGGAAACACCCGTATAGGAAGTGTCCTGCCTGACGAACTTCCGCGAGCCAGTGGCGCGTATTACCTCCTGTTATTCGCAGCGGTTGGTCGCCAAGAGAAAGGTGGCCCCTTTCTGCATGGCGAAGTTGGATCCCAAGAAGCTCAAGACCCTTCTTGTGAACTACGGCTGCGTGAACGAGCCTTTCCGCCGACTGGGTCAGTGCGGCGTGCAGACGCATGCGGATGCCACCGACAAGAAGGCCCGGATGCAGATTTGGAACAGCACGCTGCGCAATCTTGCGACTTGCGTGCCGATCTTGGTCGACAAGCAGGACACCTACTCGGCCGCTGTGAAGCACTTCCCACAGTTGAAGCAGGCTTTCTGGCAGATGAAGAAGGAGAAGATGAACTCGAACTCCTACCCAAAGGACTGCGAGATCCCGGCCACGCACATGGCCGTGATCCAGGAGTTGGCAGCGCAGGAGACGCTCCTCTACGAGGCTGCCAGGAAAAGGGCGCTGAAGCTGCACGAGCATGCCTGAGTGCGCCAGTTATACAGTAAAACATTTGTTAGACGTGTTAGACAGACATGCAGGTATGTATATATGTATGTATTTACATAGGTGTACTACAATACCACGCTAAAACTAGACTCAGCAGCCTTTAACAGGCTCTGCTTATGCTCCCCCATGGCCAAGCCATGGCCCCAGCGCTGCAGATGCCCCAGACTTGACGAGCCATTTTCCACTGTAGTTATCCGCTCCGTGTGAAATGCCCCCGCTTGAAAGCAGGGGCGTTCTCAGAGAGCCCAGTGCCTTAGATCGGATTCAATTCGCCTGTCTCTAAGTCGAGGGGTATTCCTTCTGTAGTGGTTATTGGGCTCTCTGGGTTTTAAGCGCTTTCAAAGAGCACTGCGCACACACGTTTGGGAGCTAGGACAGGAGTAAAAAAGCCATTGGAGTGTTTTGCCTCTCCGCCGAATGGTAGGTTCAATCTCAACATGCCTTACAAGCGCACCATAACCCTACACCCTCAATGCATACTATGCCCTTGAAGCATGGCGAGGCCTCCGTCTTAGCATCGGAGCGCGGCCTGTCCTGGCGTGAGGCCAGCGCTCGGAGTAATCATTCTAGCGGTCGTTGCATTATGTTATAGGGACGCGATTGTTAAGGGTTCGTTTTAAGGTCTTTTGAGGGGTACTGTAATTGTTTTGCGGCACATAGGGCAGGGCTGTATAGAGTTTATAGGTGTTCAGGCTGTTTCAGGCCTTGTGGCTTAGCGCCAAGTGGTTTTGGACTTTAGTGTGCTAGGGGCATGGGCCAGAGTTCAGTAGTTTCAGGTGCTAGAGCCTGAAAGAGCTTAGGGTTTAGAGTTGTCGGGGTTTGCGGGTTTCAATTTAGTCTTCAGCGTTTTAGGCGTTTTGCCGAAACAGGGGGGCACACACTATGGGGTTCTGACATTAAGTTAAATAGGAATTGGTGCCCGCAATGCATGCAGTCTTTTGGTTGTCGTGGTGGTCGTCGGTCGCGGTCGTCCTGGTCGTAGTGGTCTTCGTGCCGGTCCTGGTGGCTGTTTGGGGATCTACGCTGTCAGAACTGCGAAGCGATGACAGGACTCCTGCGAGAAACATAGGAGTTTCTCAACAGAGGGGACCCAAACTTTGACCATAAAGAGTCGCATCCTTAATTGTTGGAGAACCCAGAATGAGACGCCTCAGTTTGTCGACCGCCCCCCGACCTCCCCGCGCAGATTGATAGGTGAGTAGTACACGTAGGGGTCGGATTAGGAATAGCTGTCGCCACAGTCTTCATGGTCTTAGATTGAAATGCATCCCATAGGCACTGTTACAATCATGAAGGCCCCGAGTTTTTCGAACCCTCGGTTAGACCCGACTAAGACCTTCAAAAAGTTCAGAGCCATCCAAGAAGTCCTGAAAAAGCCCGTAACACCATGTAAAAAATCATAAAACCCGCAAAACACCCTGTTAAGATCTGTTAAGCCTCATGAGACCTTTGCTCAAGGATGAGGAGTGTTCGGGGTTGGGGTCTAGACCACTAGATTTAGGGCCTTCAAAGCTTTAGATGTTAGGGTCGACGATTTAGGTAGCTTTCGGGCGGTCGGATTGAGGTGCGTAGGACTTCTTGGACTTTGCTGGGCCACCCGCAGCACATCATCCTTGATGTAGAGTCACCAAAAGAGGCCCAACCCACAGCTCTAAACCCTGAAACCTGAACCCCAAAGTAAGGCCTGCAGGCTGAAAAGACACGAGGGTTCAAAAAAAAAGAACCCAAAGAAAATGGCCTCAGCATCTCAGCCACCCAGGCGAAAGCGCGACTCGACGCGACAGACGACTGCCAGTTGAACGTCCTGGCTGCCTTGAGGCCTGTTTTAGGGTTTAGGGTTTAGGGCCTGCTATGCTCATAATATAGGGGCCTAAATAATAACAGTTCCTTAGTATATTTACAGTAAAATATACCCCACCACCCTTTCTAATTATTAAGGCCCGTCTAGTATATCCCCAAGGGTTCATGTACTGATATTGTATATCCTAGCTACCAAAACGGACTTTTTTGTAGGTTCTTCTTATACAGATACACCTTTTTATGGGAGCCACAGGGATCCCAAAGGTAGGTTTCGGTAGGCTTGGTGTACTTTGCCTCAAAGTAGTCGCTAAGTAGCCCCTATCTTAGATAGGTGCCTTAGGCCCAAAGTATATACTACATGAGCGGATGGACCCTCAGGGAAATTACTGGGTTCCTGCAAGGGCTCTAGGGTTTAATTGTTTAATATCGGAATCGGAAGAACCAGTTCATCATTCTTCAGGGATTTCCAATAATATAGTTGCGCAGTCAAACCTTCCGAACCCCTACTGGTAGTTCGATTTTTCAGACGTTGCTATCAGTTGGCCGCCTCAACATCGTCTTTTTTTCTGCGACAGACATGACGTCATTCAGAGTTTGTTGGAAGCCTTTTGCACAGTCTCTTTCTCGGGGGTTTTCATTCAGGAGTGTTACAATTTGAGGCCGATACTATTAGCGTCCTTATACAACCCTCTACAACCCTATAAAAGCAGATGTTACTATTTGGAGCCGATACTATTGGGATGATCATAAAACCCTACAAGACCCCATAGAAGCTCATTCTTCTCGGCGCAGGCTCGTCTTCTGGCACTGGATGCAGCCTGCAGCTTATGCGCATGTCCCGGAAAGAGCTGCAGATTTGGATGCTGCCCCCACTCAGCAACAGCCGAATGATGTTTATAGTATAGCCATATGTGGCCCTTCATAAAAGCCCTCTTATAGGCTGGGGGGAGTACCAACTGCACATTGCGAAAGAGAGGAGATCATGTCAACACTCTAAGGTTCTTGAATGGCTGCAGGAAGTGCTGTAGCTACCTTAGTGATTAGTAGTCCCAATAAAAGTACACAGTGCAGCACAACATACCCCAAAACTCTAGTCCAAATCTTGAGGCCCTTACATGGAGCCTTGTGAACCCTTGTAACTTATCATGGAGCACTTTCATGAAATACATTAATGTGGGCTAAAGCCGTTTAAAATCCATAGAACCTTATTTAATTTAAAAAGCTCTATAAGATCTTTTCAAAAATGTAAAGCCCTATGTTAGGTGGAGGGATCGCAAGGACATTGCTGAACTGCTGGCATGCTGAGGTCCTCCTTTTGTATGGTTGGAGCGACGATCCATATTTCCGCACCGGCTCCGACTTTCAGGTGCGCTGTACGGTTTAAGGATGTTTAAGGGTTAGTTAGGGGTTTAGGGTTGAGGGCTTGGAGTTGCGGGTTTACGGATTGTCTAGAGCCCAGCTTTATGGGGGTTATAAGGCTCAGGAGCTCAAAGTGTAGGGCCTCCATCGACCGCAAGAGCACCTTCATAAGTCTTCGGTGGAGCGTTTCAGCGTTTAGGGCTTAGGGCTTAGGGAGAGAACAGAGAGAAGTCTAGGGACTGTAGTTATGAACCCTTACTTGGAGGGTCGGGGGACTTACTAAGTAGCTATTTTATAGAGCTATAAGTACCATAACCCCAATTATGGCCCCATTTAGGGTACTTATAAGTCTACTTGCTACCTACTTACTAAGTCCCCCGACCCTCCAAGTACCTGGCTGGTGCTTTTCAGAAGTCTGGAGGACAAGACACACTACTATAAGCTACAGCGACAGCGCCGGTTAAGAAACAGTTAATTTTTCGTGATGGGGGGGCTCGATTTCTTATTTTTGAAGCTGGATTTCTTATTTTGAATGCGCGCAGTTTATGTATATATTTTTGTGTCGCACGGCTGTCCGAGGGGCTCAATTTCTTAAACCAATGATTTCTTAAGCAGTGCTGTTGCTGTACTATGAGGGACTACATAGGGGCTACGAAAGGGGATACTCTCCCAATCCCCCTTACTATAGGAGCCCTAATAATTACCTATACTATTTTGGGGGTTCCTTGTTATAAATATATTGTCAATTATACTATAATGGGCTCCGAAACCCTATTCTAATTGTCAAGGCCTCTATATTAAGCACCAGTAAGTTACCAGAGTTCCACTTTCAAGAGCAGCAGCATAGATGGGTCCGAGGTGGTGATGGCCATCGCGGTGCTAGTGAGGGAGGCCACCGCCAATCTCCGAATCTCCAGGGAAAGTCCTAAGAATAAGATAAAGAGACAGTACAACAGTTAGCATGATTATGATTATGTTAGACAGGTTTTGTAGTGGCCAGAAAATATTGCCAGCGGCGGCAGCAGCAGCATACATAATCATGCATGGTAGTGCTAATGACAACAAATGAAAATAATGCTGGCAATAACGATAATACCGACGATAGTGATATTTCGGACAAATTAAATTTGATCAAATATGACACGAACACGAAGGACAATCACGTTATCAAGGGTTTCTAATGCTACGCAGAACAATGGTGACATGGCATGCTTCAAGATGGAAGATAAGATCGTATGACATCGCAGGACATGAACATATCGTCGGAGGCATATAAAGCCGGACGGCTTGCCCCAAAGCATGCGTTTGAGCAAGGAGAACTTTGGTATTGGGGTTTGGGGTCTAGGGTTTGGGGTTAGGGTAACCCCGTTAAAGCCAAAGCATACACTGTATGGGTGAATGGACCCTTAAGTGTGGTAGAGGTGCTCTACTTTGGCTGCACCATGCTGGCCTTGGTACGATGCGGTGCTCTCAGTCCCAAGAATGACACATCGGAGTTTCTTAAAGTTACGGGGTGCCTTAATCGGGGTACTCTCAGTAGGACTTAGTAGGGAGCTTACTGTTGAGGGCCGCTATCATGGGGTCTCTTATTCTCTGCAACTCCAAAGTAGAGCCCGAGGGCGAAGCCTGCTTGCCCCATGCTGCTGCATGATTCACGTGACCGCTTTGGCTGCAGGGCCTTAGGCCCTAAACCCTCAAACCCACAACCCTAAACCCTAACCCAAAAATCCTAAACCCCAGATCTTGTTCTTGAATGAAAAGGGGGCCTAAAGCAAGATTTGCTTCCCCTAAACCCTTAAACTCTAAACCAAAGGTCCGGCCTTCCTTCTATATAAAGCCATTACAGGAACCCTAACTATAGATCCATTTGAAGGAACCCTTAAAGGGACCCTAAAATTAATAAGACTTGGTTTCTGGTGCAAAGGTCCGGCTTTCCTTCTTGTGGATGTCATCGCCACGTGGCGTAGCGGAGCTCGCGGAGAGGCGATGTCTGGGAGAATCGAAGGGCGAAGATCGATGTCCGTGTGTTTAGAGTGTGGGTTTAGGGTTTAGTGTTTTCACAATCTGTGTTAGGCTGGGGGGGGTTAATCCCCCCTCAGTGCCCAGGGCACTCCGTCGAACGCTGCAGGGGTCTAGACCCCCCAGCACAAGACGGGGTTTTCGTTCTATCCCTTTGAACGTCACCCTGCAAATTGCAATTCCCTAAGAGCTTGCGGCAAAACGCCACCCTGCAAACTACAATTCCCCAATAGCTTGCGGTCCCCTGGTCCTTGCGTCCCTTGGTACCTGATGCAATGAAGACTATCGACAAGTTGACCTAATCAGGCCCCTATGTTACTGTTACGTGTTTGAGGTGTAGACTCCATGCTGAAAGGCTTTGTGGCTATAAGGCTTCAGGCCAGTTGCCGTAAACTAAGGGTTTACGATTCTTGACACCCTAATTTTAACTGACCTACATGTTGGACTAGAGCAGAGTCTGTTGGGAGCTTCATGATTTTTGGCCTTTAGTGTTTTCCTATCTACCCTAAAGTTTGGGGTAGAAGGAAAAAATAGGGCTAGGGTTCCAGAGAACCCAAAACCCCTGGATTAAGGAATATACCTCAAATTATAGGGGCGTAATATTATAATTTAATGTACATTCCTTATTCGAGGACTCATGAGCCTGCAATCCGGAACAAGTCTAACCCTAAGCCGTAAGCTTTAAACCGGAAGCCGCGAAACATAAAGCCGGAACCCTAAACCCCTATAAATTGTTGGGCCTCAAGCTATATTCCATACACAAGGTTTTGGAGTTCATGTGGGCTGCCGGAGTGAGTGCAGAGGATTTCAAGAGCCTGTGGTGACCTTAACAGAGTCACGGAAAACCCTGCTCCTAGACCTTAACGTCTCAGACCTTCAAACACCAGCTCGAAACCTGTTAAGTCTTGGCGGCCCTAATTTTTTGGCCTTTTTGGGCTCAAACCGTTGCGTCGCGGACTTCATGCTCATGACATAGTGCTCTGACACTGCCGCATTTGATGCTCATGACTCATGACTGCAGTGTCGCCCTGATTACACATGTTCCCTTCTGTCATTCTTGCGTTTGTAAGGCTATGGCCCATGAACTTCCCTGCACTGTGTCACTGCTGCGGCACGTTGCCGATACTCTGCATGCTGTCGCCCGTGCGTGTGCTCCTCTGGTTTCTGAGCCTGTGTGTGCTGCTCCAGTGAAGAACAACGCTCAGCGGCTTGCGCTTTTGATGCAGGTTTTGTTTGTTGCCGATATTGTCGATACTGTGGCGCATGGGTGTACCCTTCTGATTTTGCCTGTATTCCCCAGTAGCTTGGCGCAAAGCAGGACCCGGAAAGTTGAAATTCCCTAAAAGGATGACGCAGCGTAAAACACTACTCGACACGAAACAAGAGCCTCCAAATCGCAATCCCCTATAATAGCTTGCTTGAAACAAAGCAGAACCCTGACAAGTGTAGTTCCCCAATAGCTGGACGCAAAGCCAGACCCTACAACTCGTAATTCCCCAATAGCTTGAAACAAGACAGGAGCTTCAAATTGCAATTCCCCAATAGCTTGATGCCAAACACCAATAAATGCCACAATTTACAGCATTTGACACAAGACAAGAGCCTCGAAATTGCAATCCCGAATAGCTTGCGGCAAACCGTCACCCTGCAAATTGCAATTCCCCAATAGCTTGCGGCAAAACACCACAGGGATTAGACTCAACTAGTGCAGATAGACCCTGCACAATTCACAAGTTTTGGTTCTTCGGAACTCGTCAACAAAGCCCTTCTTTGATGGCCTTTCTGGCAAACCTGATCCAGCACTCTTGGCACGACCTTAATCAAAAATTGTTTTTCGGGTCTTCAGCCGTAGTGCTTGATGTTTTGTTTTTACATTGGGTGGCCCATCTCCGGCCAAGCAACGCCAAATTATGTGCTGGGTGGGGCCGAACGCCGAAGCCGAGCCTCCGGCACAAACTGATTGTACAAAAATACTGCGTTGCTAAACCAGCTTACTCAGAATGGCCAAGCGCAGAAAACGCTGAGCTGTGACTGCTTAGCCATAAAGTATCCTAGGGTCAGGTGCACTGCAAGTATCATGCAAATTGAACTTTCCTCCCTCCTCGGACGTGTCAGGCCTTTGCCAGCGTGATGATGCCGGAAAAGTTTCTGGGCAGCTTGCCTGCAATAGCTCAATCTGCAGGCTCTTGTCAGAGCGTGACTGCGGTTGCACGAGACCCATGTCAAACCCAAACCCCCCTCAATACTGTAAACTCTTATCCCTGCATGTCTGAAGCCCTAAAGCTCCCGCAGTCAGTACTATAGGCCCTTCACCCGCAAAGCCAAAATCCCAAACTCCGTTCAACCCTAACATGCAAAGTCTGAAACCATCCAAGCCTCTTGCTGCAGCCTGAAGCACTTGCAGTTGTGCTACTGACCCGTAAAACCACAAACCCTAAACCCTAAGCCCTGCAGCTCTGAGCCTTAAGCCCTAAGCCCTAAGCCTTAAACCCTAACCTAGGTTGGTACCTTCAGGGTGCAGTGCCATCGCAAGCAGCCAGCAGGTCAGCTTGGGGGAGGGCGGTAGTTAAGGGTTTACGGGTTTATGGGTTTGGGGGTTTTGGGGTTTGAGGCTTTTGTGTCAGCTGGGTTCAGGGCATCGGGAAGCTCTTCGTGGCTCTTGCACTCTTGCTGCGTCCTCTCCTGAAGTTTTAGTTAGGGGAGGCTGCACTGGTAGGTTGTCCAATATACCCACTCCTGGGACCCCTTTTTAAGGATCCCGTAAATGAAGGCGCTTCAACAGCTACTGCTGTGCTGTGCTGCTGCTGGACGGCTGCAGCTTTCTCGCCCTATGGGCCTGCCTCGCAGGAGCATGGGATTGGGAGGGGCACCCGAAACTGTAGAACCACAAGCCATCAACCCTGAAACATGGGCTCGGGGGGCATTGAATCCCAGGCCTGAGACTTTAGGACGTACGGTGGGATCCAAGTGCCGCGATGGGCCTCACCCCTTGGACCCTTGCATTTTCAATGAAGGCCGAAGTCGCTAAACGGATAAGGACCCATTGCGGGAGTTTAGTTTCATTGCAAAGGACTGCGTCTGGAACATTCTTAAATTGCTTGCGCTTCCAACAGGTTTTTTTCTCAAAGCGTAAATTCACCGAAATCATTTTTGTACCATGGGCTGCGGTGCTGGCGGCAGGGTGAGACCCGGCAAGCTCTGAATACACTGAATACACTCAATATATTCTGGGAACGTGTGTTTGTGAAGATTTATTCGATGATGCGTAGTCGAAAAAGAGCGCACTATCACAGCTACATTGCCGAAGTCACGTCTCGCGAACTCCTAAGCCGACATGCCAAATTCCTGAGAACAGTGAAGGTCCCTAAGTCCTAAACCTAACCCCTAGACGAATGTCAGGTGCTAAAACCCTGTACATCGCAGGATGGACGGCTCGGCCGCCTGTCCCAATCATGGTGTGTTACGGCATCACCACCCTGAGACGCTTTGAATGCACTTGGGAGTCTTTGAGATCAAGGGCCCTTAGTTTGGGGACGTCCTCGGCGCATATAGTAGGATCTTGATTATATTATTGGATCCTTACATTGGTATTTGAGAGCCCCCTATAGTTCGTATCCGGGCATTGGAGTCTGGCATGTTTCATCGGGTGTCTTGTGAGCTGATGTGTTTTGGGGTTAGGCCTTAGTACTTGCGAATCTCGTGCATGGGCTCCCAAAACCGAAACGGTGGAGTGTGTTTTCTGAACTTTGGGGGTCGGTTGTCGCCCGCTGACATACTAGCACCCCATATTTTGGCGATATAGTGTAGCAGACGCCAGAATAGCAGTTGTACTAACATAGGGGGCAACACATAATCACCTAACCCGTGCCTATTTTAAGTTTAAACTAACATAGGGGCCTAAACGATTGCCTAACCCATTCCCATTATAAGTTCAAGGCCGCTGGAGGTACATAGGCGAAGCAGCTCGCAGAAAGGAACTCCCAGTCTTCAGGGATTCCCATGTTCCCTCAAACTTTAGGGTTTAGGGTCTAGGACCCTAGGGTTTGGGTTTAGGGGGGCTTTGGACTTCATTGGGGCTTCGCGGCTTTGGGCCAGGCTTGGTGGCGATTCCAAGCTGGGCCTTCGCCATCATCGCCGCTCGCGCAATAGGCCTGCGGAAGCCTTCGCCCAACTTTCGGTTAGGGTTTTAGGGTTTTTGGCTGAGCAGGGCTTACGGTATGTTTAGGCTGTTAGGGCTGAGGAGCCTAAACCCCAAACCAGGGTTTCTCTCGCTTGCTTCTGGCGCTTGGAGTTTATGAGCGGTGAATCCATGCAGGAATACTAGCAGGTTGAGGATGGCCATGTAAAATCTGGTTTAGAGGATTTCAGAAGCCGATGATATGTGTATCGTCTATGTGTGCGTGTTTATGTGTGTATATGTAGGTAGGTATGTACGTAGGTAGGCAGGTATGTATATGATTGTGTATGTATGTATGTATGTATGTTTTTATGTATGCATGTATGTGTGTATGTGTGTATGTGTCTCTCTGTGTGTGTACGTGTGTGGGTGTGTGCGCACGAGTATGTTATTATGTTATGTTATGATCAGTTATTTACGTATTCATGTATGTATGCATGTTTATGTATGTGCATATATACATACATACATGTTATGTCTATATGTACATATACATGCACATATACATATATGCGTATACACATCTAATATATACACATATATATATATGTGTGTATATATATATATAGTATTTGGTGAACCCCCTATATTTGTGGGTACATATATGTATCACATGTTTGAGAAGCCCCGAGTTGTATGAAAGTTTAAGGACCACAATGGCCACCAGTAGTTTCTCCGTGTTGGTGCTGTGCCAGGCATTCTGCCAGAAAATGGCGCGCAAGGCGGCTTCTCGACAGTGCACCACCGATCTATTCACAGACACACAGAAATTTAACACCGACCCGAGAAGCTTACATCCTGAAGCCTTAGAGACCCGAAGCATACCTCAGCAGCCTTTACAAGGTTTGGTGCATCAAAAAACTCTGCCGAACATCGAATTAGACAGCATTGAGATTCGAATCTCGACTGCCAAAAGCCAAACTCACATTTCATGCTTCTAGATATTTTCTTACTCTCCACCCTGGCGGCCCTGAAAACCCTCCAAACCTGAACTTGAGAACATCAATCACCAGGCCGCCGATCAACAGATGCCTTGGATGTTCCGCTCGGACGCTTGCCGACATCTGAATAACGAGAAAATTATTGGATTTTGCTGGAAGGGTGGAAGGGCCTTCTATTAAGTAAAATAAGTAAACATATTTTGTTTTTATATAACAAAATATAGCCAATATTATTTTCTAGAATATCAAATTATTGTTCTTGAAAATTTACGTATATCATTCTCTCGAAGAATTCGCGCTGCTGGCTCTCGTGATTCTGTGGTGGGTCCGCTTCGTATTCGTTTCGTGTCTCTGTTCGTGTTTGGGTTCGCGTATTTGGCGCATACTCGATATGTGTCTGTTTCATAATTGATTTGTATCTGATTCGTAAAAAAATATATTTGATTTTTAGAAATTAATTATATAATCTGAAAATCTCGAAAGCTAGCTTACGAGTCTTTCATTTCTATTACGTTAGTAATATTATATCGGTCTTACACTTGACTTGCACATTTCGTTGATGTCTTCAAAAAGGGGGGATGGTCTCTTTTAATATACTTACGATATTTTCAATTTTTCGAGTGTAGGGATATATTGTAAGAAGTAATAGAAATAGTATATTAGTCTTATGATATTTATATTAATATTGGAGGTAATATAAATAATATTCGCGATAATAGTGGTAGTAGTAATTTTATTAAGATTAGTAGTGAGAGTAATAATAATAATAGTATTAGGAAACAAATAATAATTATTATTAAGAATCGTCATACTAAAAATAATTACTATAATAGTGGTTATATTACTATTTATAGTAATAGTGATTACGCGGTGTAAGGAATCGATATCGTAGATATTGAGAGTGTAGGAAATCTCGTTAAAATAGATACAAATGGTGTTTCGGTTTTGTGCGTTTATATTGTGTCGGAAGTAATGATAATAGTAGTAGTAGTCGTAACAATAGTAGTAATATCGTGTTTGAAGGGGAAAGATCGCGTTATTTGAGAAATTACCGCAAAGGTCTTGGGCGCGGATATGTTTTGCTTGACTCATTAGAGATAGTCTTTGTTAGCCGGATGCTTATTTAGATGAAATACAAATATCTGAGTGTTCTTATCGTATTTATCGTACTGTGGCAATCTACTTGAGGGATTATGGATAAATCGGATGGGATTAGGTGTTGTTAATATTGCTGTGTTGCTGTATTGCTGTGTTGCTGTGTTGCTGCGGTGCTGTGGTGTTGTGGTGCTGTGGTGCTGTTGTGCTGTTGTGTTGTTGTGCTGGTGCTGTTGGTGTTTTTTATTGTTGGAGAGAGAGAGAGAGCGAGCGAGAGAACGAGGGAGGGGAGGGGGGAAAGAAGAGAGAAGGAGGGAGGAGAGGAGAGATAGGAGAGAGGAGAACAAAGAGACCAGTAAGGAGAGAAACGAGAAGAAAGGAGAGAGAAGAAAGATAAGAGCAAAGAGAAGAGAGAGAGAGAGAGAGAAGAAAACATAAAGTAGAAAGCAGAACACAAGAGAGTGAGAGAGAAGAAAGAAAATATAAGAAATTAAGGAAGATCGTAAAATATGGTGGGATGAACCGAAATATTATATTATGAATTATATATATTATATTTGTAATGGAATGGAGATATCGAATTTGAATTATCTCTCTCGTTATCGACCACATTCTAGGTACGTAAATTGATTCTGTATAAAGGCTTTTCATGCTTGTGCTTGTTATACTCACTTGCTGCCTCGAGCGTTTTTCTTCAAATTCGGGCGACGATATATCTTTCTTCTCATATTAGAGAAACCCTTACCGGCCGGATGCTCAGAGAAAGATCAAGTGCAGGTATTTGAATAATCTTTTGAAATTAGCGTCCCTTTAGCAATATATCTGAAAGATTGGGAGATAAATTAATTAAAACCAAATATTATAAAAACTCTAAATCCTAGTCTAGAAAATGCGGCGCATATTTAGATTCTAAAAGAGTTTCTCGCATATTTAAGAATCCCTGCCGCCCGCCCGTCCCTAGAAGAAATAATATCCCTAAGAAAACGAAGCAATATACACTCCATAATTTTGGATAGACCAGTATTCATATAATATAAAATCTAAATTCCTTATATTATACCAATAACGGCAATATATATTCTCCATAACTTCCCCTTAGAAAATTCTAAATTTTTTAAATATTATTCGGAAATCATACAAATCCATATACCCGCAATTTTAGACATCCACCCACACCAATGATAAGCAACCCTCACCACTACACACGCATACAACAAATAACACACACAACTAACAACACGATCCCCTCATCTCTTGGAAGATTCTGAATATCACTAAATGATATCAGGGGACCGCACAGATATATCCAATCCAACACGCAACGCACACTACACGGCACAAACATACGCAACACAGAACGCACCCGTCCCCATATCATATAATATCCAAAATCCATATCATATATACGATACGGACAACACTCATGCACAACACACACACACAACAAATACGACACAACAAATAATACACACAACAAACGCGCCACAACAGACAACACACAACACACACCACACCGCACACAACACAACACACACATAACACTACGCACGTCATATCATATTCCATTTCAATGCGCACACTACATATACAACACCGCGCACACTCCTCTAGAAGGCTCTAGAAGACCATCAATTCTTATATCAATATCCATAGATATATTCGGATATGATTATCCGGTCCTTTAATTAAT
>BGNK01006706.1:0-20008 GCA_003297005.1 Symbiodinium sp. clade A Y106 | reverse complement strand
AAAAATGATGCAACAAAGCCCAAATTTGGAATTTAGGTTCCCCAAGACCGGAATTTAGCTTCCCACGGCCCGAGTTTAGTTTCTTCCCCGTCGAGTTTGCAACTCCAGCTGCTGCTGCAGTTTTCGGTCTTGAGCCTGTGCAACTTCACCGGCTGCGGCAGGTAAGGAAAGTGAGCATTTGCAATTTCTGCAGCTGTCACAGATACGGCAACATTCCAAGTTTTTGGCANGGTAAGGAAAGTGAGCATTTGCAATTTCTGCAGCTGTCACAGATACGGCAACATTCCAAGTTTTTGGCAGGCAACTTGCACCACTTCCTAGGGACTGCAGTCATGGCAAAGACCCAAGACGTCTGCTCGTGCCCTCATGTCAAAAGCTGCGCCGGCGTTTGCATTCTAAACCTTCAAAGAGTACAAACAACTGGTTTCCGAAGCCCTACTCTAAATGCCGAAGTTGCTGAGAAAACCCNCGTCTGCTCGTGCCCTCATGTCAAAAGCTGCGCCGGCGTTTGCATTCTAAACCTTCAAAGAGTACAAACAACTGGTTTCCGAAGCCCTACTCTAAATGCCGAAGTTGCTGAGAAAACCCACGCAAGAGCTTCCAAATGGACCCATTTAGTGCCAGCCACATATACTATATGTAGATATGCCACATATATATATATACTATACATATATATACTATATATGTATATACTATATATGTATAAACTATATATAGACATATATACTCTATGTATATACTATATATACATATATTCTATATATACATATGTATTATATTCTATATGTACTATATGTACTATATATACTATATATACTATATATACTATATATACTATATACACTATATATACTATATATGCTATATATACTATATATACTATATATACTATATATAGTATATACATACTATATATACTACATATACTCTATATGCTATATACATAATATATATATATACTTTATATACTGATATACGACCGTCCCCTCTCTTCCTTCTTTTTTTCCTTCCTTGCTTCCTTCTTTAGTTTTTTCCTTCCTTCCTTGCTTTGCTTCTTTCCTTTCTTCCTTCGATTTTTCTTCCTTGCTTCCTTTCCTTCCTTCCTTCCTTCCTTTCTTCCTTCCTTCCTTTCTTGTCTCCTTGCTTTCTTCCTTCCTTCCTCCTTCGTTGTTTCCTTGCTTTCTTCCTCCCTTCCTTCTTTCCTTCCTTCCTTCCCTTCACATGTTTTCCCGAAGGAAAATCAAGGAGAAGAATATGTTTTTTCGTAGGAAAACCAAGGAAAATCACGCCAAATCCGTCCAAAACGTANCCCCCCCCCCCAAAAAAAAAAAAAAAGACAAAAAAATAAAAGACCCAAAAGGATAGGCCCTCCGTTTGTATTCGACAGACGCCGTGCACTTGTCGGGTTTTTTAGCTTGTTGCTTGTTTCCGTGTTGCCTCCGAGCCGCCTCTGGCATTGCCGACCAAACCCAAGCAAACAGCCAACAAAGGGTGTTCCAACCGACAGAGATCGGCGTATCAACGAGCGGTGCCTTGTCTTGACTCTCAGTCGACGAGTCCTACCGTCAGTAACGAACACTTCTCGGCCCACCACTACAGTGGCTTTTGTCCCTCTTGAGAAGGACCTGCGGCTTCCGTGGTCTGGACCCTCAGAGCGACGACAATGCAACAAACCACGACTGCTCTTTTGCAGAGGCCCCGCTTGGTCTACCTCCCGCCCTTCCTTTCGTTCTGGCTCGCAGTGCTGCCTGGGCCCCGGTAGGAAAATAACTTCACCGCCGTTGCCTAAGCTCCAGGACGTGTGCCTCGAGCATCTTACGTCGCCGATCCTGTTCCTCGAGCACGGAGCCCTGGCGACACCTAGAAGGCAGCCTGCAACAGCCTGCACCCCTTCTCTTCTCGAGGCTGCATCGGCTCCAGCCTCTTTTTGTGGATACCGCTAGGAATGCCCCGTGCCCAGCAAAGAGTGCTAGAATAGCACGGCCCAATAGAATCCGTGTTGAGTTTCGAAGATCCGAGGTTTAGCGCCCTCCTTTTCCTGAGGCGCTGGGCGCTAGTCTAGTCAAGACCAGCATCCAGAATTTGTTTTCTAGGCTGTCTGTCTGTCCATGGCTGCCACCGGCGGTGATGCTGATGCCGATCCTGCTGGTGACGGGTGCGCTGCCGGCTCCCGAAGTAATCTGCCTGTGACACTGTGGATGGTTTGCACCATCTTGTGCGCCTGTCTCCTAGGATCATTTTCTCCGGTTTCCTCAGCATGGCCTCCTTCTGGCTTGGATGGAGAGGAAGCCGAGATTGGATGGAGTGCTTTGCCTCAAGACAGACAGGCTATATTGCTATACTACTCTAGCCCGCTGGTCGACACTACAATGCTACAATGAGCTACATGCTCGTTAGCGGCACCGTTAGCGTCTGTTTCAGGTCGAAATGTGAGCCTGGTCTGGCAGGTATGCGTCAACGACCCTGATAGTCATTCTGACGGTGCTGCTGCCACTGCTGGCTATACAGCTAGCACTCATTGGGTGCGCCTTCATTGAATTCCCGGCGCAGATGTCGGCTGTTGCTCGCGGCCTCTGGAATCTCTGGACCCAGTCTTCACGTTGCCGCTTCTGCTTCAGACCGCGAGCCCTGCATGCTATGAAGCATCCAGCACAAGGGATATCCAAGATAGGAAAGGTTCAACTGTAACTTGAAGCGCGAAATCAAGGCATGAGATAATTGTACTGTATTACTGACAGATACTAACGGACAAGCTCTGGCCAACCATTGCTGCGCACACGCTGTGCTAGAATGAACCCTGCCAATGGCGCTTCAGGAGGCGGCTGTGAAGACTCAGTCTTCGAGCATTTCGTCGTTGTTTGCTGGAGGAGAATGACGACCTTCGGCAAGAGCGCAGCGCTTTGCAATTGCCACGCTTGGCCATGAATATGCAATATCATGCAACTCCTGAGGCTCGAGAACGATGCAGACTTTCCGATGTATCCTCGCGTGAACCTGAAGCGGCAGTCGCAGAGTCGCAGCCAAAGCCGGGGGCCGTGCCATGCCGTGCCTTTGAGAGGTTCAGCAAAAAGGCGAGGCCAGCTGGCCCTGGTCTCAGAGCGAAGAGCGCCTTTGTAAGGGAGCCGTTCTTTCGGCTGTGACTGCGGACTGAGGACCACTCGCACACGCAGGAGGAGCTAGAGGCCGGCCCAGGGGCAGCCGCCTCGCCAGGGGCAGATTGTCTTCAACTTACCCGCTCTCTACTTTTGCAGGACTTGATGCAGGAGAACCAACAGCTGCAGGAGCGTGTCAAGGCTTCCCGCACAGGAGTTGGGCGCAAAGAGACTGCATCAGCCTGGGTCGGAGGTCCTGGACGATGAGAATACGGGGCTGAAGCACACCATGTCCCGGCAGAAGGAGGAGATCCTCGCGCCGACAGCTCAGATCTTTGCAATGCCTTTCCGTGCCGATGGCTGCTTCATCGAGGTTGCAAGAACTCAACGACAAGACGGGAAGCAAGTTTGAGGACTGTAGCCGCTGCGACTCCGGGCTGTTTCCACACAAAAGGCAAGGCAAGTGCGGTGTCATTGAGGAGGAGGGCAAAGACACCAAGACCCGACTTCACGTTTGGAAGGACAAGGCTAGCTGATTGCAGAAGCCTGCAGAGGCCTGCATGTCATCTGCATCCTGCAGCCAGTTGAGATGTGAGGTCACTCTGCTGCAGAAACAGATGAGGGATGACAAGGCCTGCCTGCAAGGCTCTGCAAGGCTCTGCAAGGCTGCAAGGCTCTGCAGCGCACCGGAAGCCAGAGTCTTCCCGTGAGGCTTTGAGCGAGATGCTGTCAAAGGCTTTGACCTCAGCGGGCAGGTGGAACTGTTTCCGCCCTGCACAGCTTGGAGGCTCACATGGAAGGTGTTTCGTGCACTGAGGAACAGAGGCTCAGGTCTGCGCTAGAGCGACGGCTGGAGGACGTTAGATAGGCGGTTGGTGTGTGGCGACCACGTATGCGCATGGACTGGCATGTGCGCATGCAATGCAGCGCTGGAAGGATGCCCATGAGCGGCTGAAGGAAGCAAGGGAAGAGATCGTGCGAGAGCCTTGGAATTCCATGTTTCATCCCTGTGCCAAATGGACGGACGAATCGGAAAGGCGACTACATGAAGACCTCAGCCAAAGCGAGCAGCAGAAGAAGCAGACCGCGCCTCGGAGACTCGGAGCCTGCGAGTGCGGCAGCACAATGTGCAAGTGCAGCAACGCGCATGCAGTTCCAGGCATGCAGACGCCTATGCAGATGTCTGCAGCCAAATGGAGGACTCAGTTAGCCGTGAAAGTGGGCAGGACCTGCAGGGCCCAGGCTGCTGAAGCCTTAGCCTTGGCCAAAGGAGCTTCGGAACATGAGCGAGGCCGATCGACAGGCCGCTGAACGGCAGGCCCAAGAGCACCGGGGGATGGGGCATTCGGCGGCGCCCCTTTGCTGTGCAGGCCCAAGAGCTCAACGATCAGATCATGATGATGACTCCCGGAAGCCCGAATCTCGTCATTTGGCACAGGGAGCGGGGCCCCATGTGACGTCGAGGCTCCTTGGATGGGGCTTTCGCCTTTGACTCGCCAGCTCTGCACAAGAACAGCGTTAGCTTGGCAGCGGGCCAGGCATTGAACAGCACAGAAAGCTGATCTTCCACATGTTGTGATCATGCTGCAGTGGTTGTTGCTGTGCTTTGCTGGTGCTGGCAGGACTTGCTGAGTCAGATGCAGATGATTGATGACGAGGCTGAAGAGGAGACGCCAAAATCATCAGAATAATCCTTGACTCTGCAGCATGGGCACTCGCGCAGGTCGAGGAGGAAGCTCCGCAGGCTGTCTCAGTCTGGGCTGACTTTTGCCTGGCAATGGATGCACTCGAGGTCGGCGAGGCAGAGCGCGGCGCCCAGCTCAGAAAGCCCGATGTCGGCACTCAGCCAAAGAATTCTGGGATTCAGGGTCTTTTCCCTGCCATCGTGTACCGGGGCAGGAGTGCCACCCAGACCGCAGCGGCGGACGCCGAAAAGGCTTTGGTCCGAAAGCGAAAGGCTGAGGACAGGGGCTTTTCTGTGCTTCTTGTGACAGGCGCGAGTGGCCTGGGAAAGCGAGAAGGTTTCCTTGGCAGCAGAGCTTGCGGCGCAGCGGCACCGGTCTCATGCAGGCTTCTAACGGCACATACTGGCTGCTGGTAATGTGCTCAGGGCAGCCTCAGAAGCAATGGAGAAGACGTTGGCGGAAGAGAGGCGCTGCCGTCCGCCTTGCTGCGGCTGCACTGCCACACTGACTGCCATTCTATTCGCGATGTTGATTATCCTATGTGTTAAGGCCTGTTAAGGGAGTTGCGGACTTCGGCTCCACTTCTGTGTTTGTCGCGATCATGGCTGTGCGGGAGATTCATGCAAGAGTCCAGCATCGCGATGAATCTAAGCCGAAATGTCTTGGTCTCGGGGGGTTTACTTTTCGAGCACAGGGCCTCCGAGGGAGGCCAATATCATGCAAGAAAGCATGGCTGACAATTGGAGTCTGGCGGCATTTAGGCTTGCAAAGTAACGGCTGACATGGCTCACGCTTTGGGGGTGCAGTAATGGTGCAGTGCAGGGCCAAGGGGTGTTCGCAAGAAGCAGAAGAAGAATAACAGCTACCNTGGCGGCATTTAGGCTTGCAAAGTAACGGCTGACATGGCTCACGCTTTGGGGGTGCAGTAATGGTGCAGTGCAGGGCCAAGGGGTGTTCGCAAGAAGCAGAAGAAGAATAACAGCTACCTATGTGAAGATAACCCTAAAGATGCAATCAAGATAAAAGTCAATGACCAAGATGTCTCTGGACCCTCAAAAACCCCAAAACAGCCCCCGCACTCCTTAAAGGACAAGGACTCCCCCCCAGGTACACACCTGGCATCGACAGCGCGGGCAACGGTTAAATCTGTAGCAGCTACAACCCGCAACGCGAACGGCGGGGAGCGCTTAGCCCGCAACCGATACCGCGGCTTAGTCTCAGCAACAGAATGCTCCCGAAGAGGATACACTGNGGCAACGGTTAAATCTGTAGCAGCTACAACCCGCAACGCGAACGGCGGGGAGCGCTTAGCCCGCAACCGATACCGCGGCTTAGTCTCAGCAACAGAATGCTCCCGAAGAGGATACACTGTATTAGTCAACAAAACCCGATGTCCATCAGTTTCTTCTAATAGCACGAGATGCCCACCAGGGGTATTAGGCGCAAGTCCCATATACACCCCCTCCACGGTTCTCGACTCCCATTGGGCCTGGTAACCTGTGCGCGTGCGTCGCCTCGCGTGTACCTTTAGCCCAAACGGTAACAAAGGAGGTTGGGGCACTCCCAAACTCTCACAGAAATTACTCCAGTTGCGCGCAGAAGCATGTTGAAGAGCTAGGGGCCAGTAGAACTTATCAAGATGAGCCACAAACAAGAGCTTCCTGATAAAAGCTTTCAAGCATTGCACTCCTAGCTCTGCCCGATTTCCGGCAGGACTTTCTCCTGCCGTCCAAGTGGCGTGTATACCTTTATCCTTCAGCCAGCCTATTAGGGCCCCAGTCCTAAGCTCCTTAGCCCTATCTGCATGATACCTCTGTACAGGGAAACCCGAGGCTTCTAAACGGTTAACGACACCTTGGATCGCAAGGAAAGTTTCACGCCCCCGTTTGGATCGCAGTGGAACTCCAAAGAACAGGGTTCGATGGCCATTGGGAAACTCTTCTGCCTCCGTCGCTGCATCTGCACCCGGTTCAGGTTGCTTCCCCTTTAATCGCTGCGTCACTGCTTTTAACCCTGCCCTTTCTTCCTCACTGCGCTCCGGCAGCAAGAGATCAAAGTCCGAAGTCAATTCCCCGCCCTCCGACTCCTGGGTACCCACACCGTGTTCCAGAACTAGGTCCCCGCATTCCGACGGTTCATATTCTTCATTCCCCACCTCAGTCTCTTCTGATGCCAGATACTTCTTAGGGACAGCATAAGCACAAGCTAGGAAGTACTTATAACCCTCCCCCCGATCGCGTCCGCTCGCTTCTACATCCCACGATTGGCCGGCTACGAATGGGCCCGCTACATCTACACTAAGGGAATGCATAACGGGAAACCCACTCCTCCAATGAGACCTTTGTCTACCTTGGGCACCTATACAAATGGGACAACCCCGAAGGTAAGGAACATGATCCTGGGCAACATGCCTAGCATAAGCCTCTTCCTTAGACAATTTCCTCAGCACAGCCCTTCGCTCACGAATCTCCTCCTCTTGTTGTTGCTCCCACTTCCACATCACCCAAGCCTTCTGAACAAAGGTTAGTAGGTTCCCTACCCACCCCGCGCGGTCCAGACCCAACAGAAAACCCTGCTCCCGAATTACATTCAACGCAGCACTAGTCTTCTCATCGGCCTTTACCTCGTGTAACGACTCGTACAGAAACCAGGATGAGGTAACCAAGGCAGTACGATACCGACCTGGAGCCCCCAAACACCCCTGATCGAAGACGGCAGTATTCAACCCATACTCCCGAATGAGCCCCCTGCCCCATCCCTCAGGAAATCCTGAATCCTCTTTAGTGACCACACAGCCCTCTGAAAGATAGGACAAGTCACAAGCAAAAAACACCTGACTAACTCGGTCATTCGACTCCTCTTTCGAAGTCTCTTCCCCCAAATTAATGGTAGCCCGGCGTAAAGCCCATTCCACAAGAGCTTCATACTCGCCCCCGTCAGGAGGATCCTCCGGGCTCAAGCTCTCAACGGCCAGAGTGGTTCCTACCTTACCCTGTCTAACATCCTTAGCTGCCTGGGCCACCCCAAACAAAAGACAGAAACGCAATCTACGAACCACATCCTCCTCACTCCAGGCTTTGGGTTGAGACGCAAGCTCAGTTCTACCATCAGCACCCTTAACGAGACCACCTACAAGACCATCAGAAGCCCACTTCATCAACAACTGAAACACCACACGAGAGCTCAACCCAATCCCCGAGTCATTGAGGGAAACCACCCTTCCTAAACCCTTCCACTGGGCTATGAATGGTGCAACAGCTAGTACCACGGACCCGGGCTCCGCCCTAGCGACCGATCTACGCAGCCGGCGGTTCCAAGGTAACTCTGCCCAATCCACAGTCTCAGGGTCTAACGGGGCAGCACAAGCCCTGGTTAAGAACCTCAAGGGAACCTCAGGAAAGAGGGCACGCAGATACACTAACTGATCTACATCAGTCAGCCCCTCACCTGCTCTAATCCTCAACCTTTCCTGCAGCCACCCCCTGGCCTCACAACCCTGCAGTCCAGACCCTAAGTCCTCAACCTCAGCCTTGCTCAAAACCGGTTTCCCTGCCCTTCTCTCCTCGTACTCCTGAAGCAACTTCAGTCCTAGTGCCTTGGGAATCAAAGGGCACCCCTTAACCACGGTTACATCAAGAACCCCCCGCTTAGGATGCTTAACCCTGCAACCTCGGCGCCTCCAAGAAAGGACGTAACCCAGCTCCACAAGATAACTAGCAGGAAGAATCACTTGACACTGACCCCTATGCAACAGCGTCCCAAAGTCGTTAATCCGGAGGTCCGTGCCCCCACTAGCTAAGTCGACCCTGATTACCCTGCACGACTCCAACTCCCTATCAGAAGCCGGTCTTAATGCATTAGTCGCCCCGCTATCGATGAGGCAATACTCAGGATCAGAGGCACTTGTCAAGGCGCTCCTAATCCAGGACCAGTCGATATCAGATTCTACACGAATCGCCCTTAGAGATACCCCTTTCAGAAGCTTGGTGGCCTCAGCCACTAAAGCTTCCGGAGTAACTGCACTACTCGTGTTGGCAGACACCTCACTGGCACTGCCAGTTAAGGAGGCCCCTTGACTTGATGACTCCTCAACCACGCCCTTAGCCTGAGCTACTGCCTTCACCTTCGGTTTCCCTTTAGGGCCTCCTTTACCGGAGCTCGGAGACTTTGGCGAACCCGCCGCACTTGCATCCGTGGACACCACTCGATTCTCCGGTGCCACCAGAGGACACTCCGGGCGCATATGTCCCGGTTGGCCACAGGCCAAACACCGGGCTTCTTTTCTAGCTCGCGAACGATCATGCTTAAATTTGCATCTATCCCCAAATCTGCATCCCGAAGAATCGTTAAACTTATGGCAGAGAAGCACTTCATCCCCCTTTCCTTTCCCCTTTGTAGGGTTCGGAGCCTTCGGCTCCCCCTGTCCTACACCTAGTGCAGCTAATTGGGTACCCGAAGAAAAGGGAGGTGGAACCGGAGGTACTTTTGGATTAGCCTGCTCCCTAGCAGCCTTGAGGGCTGCAGCCTTAGCCTTCTTCTCAACCTCACCTTCCAAGGTTATCGACCCTGCCTCACACTCCGCCTGGATCAACCTCACCAACTGCACCACACTGGCAACGGTAGGATTATAGTCAATCGCAAGCTGGTGCCTAAACGCGTTTACCCTGAAGCCTATCATTGGATGGGCCGCCAACAACCCCGCCGTAGCCCCATCAACTCCCTTCAAGAGTAAAGATGCATCCGGTAAGGTCGCCTGAATCTCCCCTGCTCTCTGAAGCCCTTGCTGCCAAGTACGCAATCCCCTAATCCCTTCCGCAAACGATCTGCACACAGGAGGACTAACTAGCTGGGATAACAAATGGGAACGCTCACTACTTCCACCCGGTTGGAACAAGCACAACACTCGGAACAGAATAGACGCCGACTCTAACCAACGGTTGGTTACTACATCATCCCGCACAGTCTGTGGAATTGCCGCTAGAAGTAGGGTGACCGCTCTACTTTCAACCCTACCGTAAAGGTGGCGGTCAAACTCTCCTACAACGGTAGAAGGATCGAGACTCAGTCTACCCAGGGGGTCAGCTACTAACCACCGTCGATAGGCCGCATTAGCCGGTCCCTCTACTCCTTTCCACCACACCGTAGCGCTAGGAGACAACCCGGCCATCACCTGTCTAACCTGTGCTAACCAATTCCCACACACCACAGCGGAACTAGCGAGATCAGCGTTACCCAACTTAGGAATTTCCGAGATATATTTAGCCGGTTCCTCAGGCCGAATCGGAGCTTCGCTAACCCTGTTATCGCAGACCCCGTTAAACCTTCCCATATCAATCATGCTGGGTGCACCTGCAACAGGTGCCATCATCCCCGCGGAGACCGACGAAGGCAGTTGCCCTTGTGAAGGTGTCGCTGGACTGGCGCTAGAAACAGGAGGCAACGGAGGCGGTCTGATCATTGTTCCACCTGGAGACATTGGGTACCCATATGGATCAAAACGGGCACCCCCAGCTGGACTCTCCCTAGGCGTACAAAAACCAGAACCTTCATGATCAAGTACTCCTACCGCTCGTGCACTCTCTGCAAACTGCCGCATACTTTGGGTCCTCGGAGGCCCTGGTTCCCCTGTGACGCTAGGCATCGGAGGGAGAGGCAACGGAGGAGGCGGCAAGGCCCTCACCCCTGAATCCCAGCCCTCTGAACCTCGAATGCCGAAGGCCCCTGAACCCTTACCCCCGACCCCGTAGGCATAATGTTCAAGCGCTACATCAGGCCGCGCCCTTGCCCAAGAGTGCAAATCCGCTGAGAAGACTTCCTCCAACCCCTGACCCACTGACCCTTCACAACCCGTACTCGATCCAGCTTGACCCGGGAAATCAGCAGATAGAAACCTCTGTACATCCGCATTCACTCTCGGTCCAAACGTAACCGGGGAAAATGAAGGATCCAGCTGTGCCAGACCACTGTGGTAACTGGAATGAGATCTCGACTCAGTTTGTTCCAGTCTCCTCTTCAGCTGCCGGTTCTCCTCCAGCACTTGCGTTAGCAATACCTCAAACCTTCCAAGTCGATCAGAATCATCTGGAATGAGCTCTCGAGGGTCATCACCAGCCTCAGTAAATGGATCCGGGCCCACAAGGGCCCCTTTTCCACCTTCGTCAGCCACCTTCCCAGATTCATCTCCAGTAGCCACAAAACAGGGGGTTGCCAGCCCTGCTTTGTCTCTCGCTACTGGTTGACGCGGCTCGGTCATGACGTTAGCTTGGCCGACCTCGGTCGACGATGATTGTGTCGCTTCAACACGAGCTACCCTGGGAGGGGCTCGCACTTCGGTTGATCCAAACACCGCAGAGTAATCTGGTTCCCCTCGGATATCAGTCCCAACTTCACCTAGGTCTTGCGCGTCCATGTCCACACCCAGACGGGCTGCATCTTTATCCAGAGATACCGGCCTTGACCGTATCAGCTCCACTTCAGTCTTAACCCGTTCTGAGTGGAACGGATTCGCGACCGGCAGCGGTTCCCCCGCTTGGGGTCCTCCCGCTTCCCCTGACTCCAACATACCTGGACTCGCCTCTCCAGGTGCGATGTTGCCATTCAGGGCAGCTCCACTGGCCTCCCTGCCAGAACTGGCACCCAGCTCCGCCTGACCCAAGGCTGCTTTATACTGATGTTCTCTGCTTTCTTCATCTTGCTCTGCAGCTACCCCAGGTTTCCTCTTTCGAAACCGCGGGTCCATAGCTCGAATCCACCGGGAAGGACAGGCCCCTTAATGGTNTGCTTTATACTGATGTTCTCTGCTTTCTTCATCTTGCTCTGCAGCTACCCCAGGTTTCCTCTTTCGAAACCGCGGGTCCATAGCTCGAATCCACCGGGAAGGACAGGCCCCTTAATGGTATACCTAACAACCCTTAAAATGCTAAGCCACTACGGCTGATAACCTTCGTGAAGATAACCCTAAAGATGCAATCAAGATAAAAGTCAATGACCAAGATGTCTCTGGACCCTCAAAGACCCAGAATGCACCTGGACGTCAAACGCTTCACTCTTTTTGATCAAGANGATGTCTCTGGACCCTCAAAGACCCAGAATGCACCTGGACGTCAAACGCTTCACTCTTTTTGATCAAGAAAACAGCCTGGCGGTCGCAGCAGTGGGTGCAAGACCAGACTTCACGCACTAAACCCTAAAGCCCTAAACCCTCCAACCCTAAATCCGAAGCCCTCTCCCTGCGACCCTCAATCCGAAGCCCTAGACCCTAAACACTGCTAAGCCGGCTACTATAGCCCCAAGGGTCCAAAGGACCCAATAATTAGGTACTCGGTTTTAGGATAGTAGTTATGTAGGTTAGGATTTTGGAGAGTATATGATTATTAGGTAATTCGACCCTTGGGGTAGGGGCCTTAATACTTAGAATAGGGTTTTAGGGCCCATTATACTATCATTCTAATAAGGAGCCCCCAAAATAGTATAGGTAATTCTTTAGGCCCCTTTATTAGACTACAAACGCCCTCAACCCCCAAAGCTCGACACACAGGGTTTACCCAGTGTTTTGTCAAGCTAATTCGACGGTCTGAACCTGAAACTGCGAAAACTGATAAAGACTGTCTTGTGGTTCCGCCGAATTTAAAAATCCGACTAAAAGCCCACGCAGCGACAGCCACACATGCACCAACGGCAAAACTAGAACAATGAAACCATGCAAGTAGTAAAAAAGGACACCCCTAAACCCCTCAACCCTAAACCCCTCAACCCTAAACCCCTAAACCCGTCAACCCCTAAACCCCTCAACCCTACACCGCTCAACCCTGAACCCCTGAACCCTAAACCCCTAAACCCCTCAACCCTAAACCCCTAAAACGAGCTCGCAAGAGCTTCTTGAAGCCCTCAACCCACGAGTTGCCGGCAATCTCTCGAAGATCGAAGCAGGAGGAGTCGATACCTCCGCCGAGCTTTGGGCATTATTGTTGTAGAGTTTAGGGTTTAGTGTACAGGGTTTAGGCTTTTGGGGGCTAGGGGGTCTTAGCTTTAGCATGCACAAAAAAGGAGTTTAGGGCCTAAAGTTTAGGGTCGTGTGGCACTTTCACAGTGGCCCAGACGACACAACACGGGAGGTTTGCGGTTGAAGGTTGGAGGCTCGGCGATCACACGGCCGAAGGTGCACGGCCTTTGAAAGCTGCAATAAGGAGGGACACAGTGTACAAAATATTGATGGTATTATGGCCGCTAGTAAGGTCCCTAATAGCCAGGACCCCCCAATGGCCCTTCAATCGAGCCCTTATGGTCCTTAATAGTGGTATTTGGGGGTATAATGGAGGGTAGTTGGAGGGTCTACGAAGGCTTGAGCGACGCCCAATGTTTTTTCCGTGGCATCGTAGAGGTGGTCGGCTGTCTAGTTCTTAGTAACGAATGGGGGAATGGATCCCTATGATAGTCCCTTAAGGGTCCCTTATTGTAGTCCCTATAACCCATTCCCTACTAAGAACCAGACAGTCGGATGATACGACAAGCCTCCTTTTTAAAAATTCCTTCAGTCCTTTCAGTCCCTGAAACGGTTTGGGCTTAAGGGTAGGGTTTGTAGAAATTGTTAAGGGTTTGGGTGCCAAAAACGTTTTGACCGAAACGCTTTGGCCGAAAACTTTTTGAGCGAACGTTTCTCTGTTGAAGCCACTTTTTGAATTTGGGCTAGGGCTGGGCTGGGCGGCTGGGCCTGGGCTGGGCTGGGCTGTGGGCTGGGGCTGGGGCTGGGGCTGGGGCTGGGCCTGGGGGCTGGGGCTGGGCTGGGGCTAGACCTGGGGCTGGGCTTGGGCGTTTTAGGGGGTTCAATGTAAGGACAAGCAACTCCTCTTTGTTTAGTTCTTGAAGGTTTTTTTTTCTAGGGTTAGCTTACGGGTAATCCTAAACTTCCCTCTTTCTTGACGGGCCTTGCAAACTGTAGATGTTTAATGTTTCACACAGCGAGGCCTCGATTTGCTACACAATATACTACCATGCCAATGAAGAATCATGCTATACAACCCCTTCAACACTACCAAAACATTGGCGAAGTGGCCAAGCAGCCATGAAACATCATAAACGCCAAGTATCAGTTTCGATGTGTGGTCATGCTTGAGTGAAACTATGGCAGGCAGGATGGTCTTCGCTGTTTGACATTCGGGACTGGGGATGTAATACCCCTCTCATAGACACTTTTTCTGTACCCCGTCTGTTAAAAGCTTGAGACCCTTGTAGAGGAACCCGGGGATGTAGAATCTCGGACTTCTACTATAGAAGCCTAAATACTTGCGAGTCCTATTTTAAGGGTTCCATTATGACTATAGTATAATATACCCCCAAAGCCCTATTCGAATTATTAAAGCCCCCCATAGTATAGGTCGCTCACACAGTGGACGAGAGTCCGTCTGTCTTCCAACCATGTCGCTGCTCAGGGCTTAGTATAGGGGCCTTAGTGATTAAAACAAGGTTTTGGGGCCCATTCTATTATATGCATATTAAAGAACCCCAACATAGTAATTTAGGCCCCTATAGTAGGGCAGGGTTTTGGGTTGACTCGAAATGGGGTGGTGACAAACCAATCCTGCTCGAACTTCTGCAAAACAAGTGTGCTGGATTCTTGTTCAGGTTAAGATATCGTCACATCGAAAGCGGCTTAGGGTTTAGGGTTTAGGGTTTGGATTATTCACCATGGACACTTTTTAGTACCCGTAGGCTCCTGAAGAAGGACCCTGGTTAAAACATGTGCTGGTCGTTGCTTGTTTTCAAGACCAGGATCTTTGGGATAAGGGGAAACGTTAACGCAGCAAGGTCGCTAGCCACGAACGGCCTTCAACAGACCTCTAGGAATTGTCGCGACTAAGTTTAGGGTTTTAGAGTTTCGAGTTTAGGGTTCTAGGCCAATCACGGACGACGATGTCAACCAGTGTGCATACCGAGCTCTGTGCGAATCTCGAAGCGCGGCCAAATTCCTCGCAGACACCTTGCTCGGATGACCGGGGTGTCTTGTTCGGTTTCGGAGAGGAGTTGTCATGGGTCTTGTGAACTTTGTAACTGTTCGTTCAGACTTACGATTCACTAGAGGCCTGCGGGTGTAGTTGAAGCTTTGGGGTGCAGGGTCACAGTGTCCTCATGAGTACTTCTTGCGTGTCGGAAGAACATGAACTTTTCCAAGAAAGCTTGGAGTCTTACAGATTCTTGGTGCACCTCTGGCAACCTTATATCCGAATCCGGATGCCTACGCACGAACAGAGCCTACAAGGGACGGACATCTTGTCCGAGCCACCCGGATTTACCTATTCTTGACCCATGCAACTATTGACCTCAAAACATCAGTACTAAAGCCTAAACCCTTGAAAAATCAAACAAATGTGGCAAAGCCGAGCCGCATCACCAAATGATCTTCCAAGTCGACTTTTACAGCCCCAAACCTGCCAACCCGAAACGCAGCAAATGAAAAACAACTCCAAGCGCCATGCAGCTTCATAGCACGCGCTATCTTACACGGAAAGCCTTGAGAAAAACAGTGCCCGCCGCTGTAATATCGGGGCCGTAACAATTGGAACGGGATTTTGGGATAGATTACACTATCATTCTACCATCTAAGTTTTCCGAATCCTACATAACCCACAAAATCCTCGTGGACTGGCTGTCTAAAAACTCGTCAGAATGCAGAACCCCTTTAAAAGCCCTTGAACCAAGGGTTTAGTTTAGGGTTTAAGGTTTAGGGTTTCGAATCCTGTCACAGCTCTTTTCAGACCGAAGCTGCCGTTCCAAAACTTGGAACCCGAGCCTGTTGCAAGACCCTTATAGAAACCTATCTGGATGTCGAGCCCGTACAGAAACCTTAAACCCTAGAACCCTAAACTATACCCCCCTTTCAACCATAATAAAAGCAACATGTTTAATACAGTTTAATATTATTCTCTTGGGTTTTATTTGAGCAAAAATGGAAACAAACAATTCCTAAGGAGACTATAGTAAGCCCTGCAACTCTGAGGTCCTTTACCCTAAACCCTAAAACCCTGAAGCATAAACCCTCAACCCCTAAACTCGCAACCCCTAAAACCCCTTAAACCCTCAACCCGAAAGCCCGAAAACCCTAAACCCCTAAAGCCCTAAAGTCTAAATCCTCCCCAGTCACCAGCCTCCCTCTCGGCGCGCTCCATGGCGACTTCGCTGCGGAGCTGCTCAACGAGCTCTGCATAGGCGTCTAACCTTTCAAGGTTCCCTCGGGGTTCCTTTCAGGGTTCAGGATATTTCTTTTAGGGGTGCAGTGGAGGACTTTAAGGTTTAGGGTTTGGGGTTTAGGATTTTTTGTTTAAAAGGCCTTTTCAGGGTTTAGGATTGTCTTAAGGGTTTTTTCCGGTGTTAGGATTTTTTGTGGGCCGATTTAGGGTTTGGATCTTTCAAGGAGCTTTTTAGGGTTTCGGATTTAGGGTGCAGGGTTTAGGTTTAGGATTTGAGGTGCAGGGTTTAGGCCAGCAGCACGGTGACCAGCAAGACGACTACGTCTGCGACGGTGACCACAACCACTGCCGCCAGAACGGTGACCGGTACGACGCTGTCTACTGCGCTGGTGACCACGACCACTGCCACCAGCACGAAGACTAGTTCGACACTGTCTACCTCTGCGGCGACAACGGCCACTGCCACCAGCACGGTGACCAGTACGCTGCAGTCTACTACGACGGTGACAACGGGCACTGCCGCCAGCCCGGTGCCCAGAACGACGCTGTCTACCACCTTGGTGACCGCGGCCACTGTCGTGAGTTGTTCTTGCCGTCTTCTGCTTTTCCTCTGAATGCCTTGATTGGGGTCAGGCACTCAGGGCGTTTGCTCTTTGTTGGACAGGCCCTGACCTTTGCGGTAAGTGCTGCCCGCCTCAGGTTGTTTTGCAGCACAGTGCACTCTTGCAGTCAGCGGTGTTGCCGGTCTTTGCCTCGTGCTGTCGGGGGCGACCGCTGATGTCGGCTGTTTCTGCTCTGCTTGTCTGAGCTCCCCTCTTTTGTTGGGTCGAGTTCGGGGAGCCTTTTGTTTCACCTTGCATGTCGCTAGGGCTGTAAGTTCCCCGCTTTTCCATATTTAGAATAGCCCTTCAACCCGAAACGACCTCTGAAGCCCTAAACCGCCGGCCGGGTTCCGGACTCCTGCAGCTGGAGATGGGAAGGCATTGGCACTGACTCGGGGGAGCCTGTCGCGGTTTAGGGTTTAGGGTGATCGTCGATGTTAGGCAGAGGTGTGCCGGGGGCGAAGAGCCAAAGCCTTTTTATAGTCGCGGGGAGTTGTGGCTTTCGTTCCGGGAAACCCGAAACCCCAATGAGGGACGTGGGGTTTAGGGCCTCGGGGTCCTTTAATCCTAGGCTCTCGACCTACGACCGGAGCCGGAAAACTCTGATATAGGGGTCTGCATGTTCACCAATAATTATAGTAGAATGTACACCAAGACCCTACTCGAATTAGTAAGGCCCCTAAATATTAATATATATATATACATATATGTATATACACATATATATATACACATCCCGCAACGGCAAGATCCTTCACACCTCTTCCTTCAAAAGCAGGAAATTCGACTAACACTTCAACTTTGGGGGCTTAGGGTTTAGGGTTCTAAACCCCCAAACCCCCAAACCCAAAGCCCTGAACCCCCAAACTATCCGCTCTGACAAAAGCCGGGGCTCGGCCTTGAAACCCCATCAAGCCAGAGCTAGGATCCTTGTCGGCTACTGGGCAGGCTGTAAGCAGAGACTCCACTACCCCTAAATTAAAGAATATACTCTAAAGTATAGTAGGATCCCTAAGATGATTTAAGGTATATTCCTTAGGTAAGGGATATTGGAGTTTCTGGGTAAGCTGTGTCGTCCTGCGTTTAGCATTTAGGCTGAGGGTTTCAGGTAGACGGTATACGCGCCTGCGCTTTTCATCGTTGCATCGCAGATAACGCATACTAGTACCTGTTCCATGTTTTAGGCCGTTTAGCCGCCGCTGAGAAGCAGGGTCATCTCAAAGACCGCCCACGCACCCAAGAAAAAAGGGGCCGCTTATTATTTATTCACCCTAAACCCTAACTACAACCTGAACCCTAAACCCTAAACGCCTTAAAAACCCTGGACCCTAGAACAAAAAAAGTGCCACTAATTCTTCCCCTACACAGGTGGTCTCCGATTTCTGCTCGCCTGGCCAGGGGCTGTCGGCCTCCGTGCAAAAGGTTTCGGGCTTGGCAGCGTAGGGCTTCGGATGTAGGGTTAAGGGGGTTTAGGGTTTGGGGTGTTCAGGGTTTCGGATGTAGGGTTAAGGGGGTTTAGGGTTTCGGATGCAGGGTTTAGGGGGTTTAGGGTTTAGGGGGGCTTAGGGTTCGGATTCAGGTACCTTTGGCTCGCAGGCTTAGCATCCATTGCTTGCGCCTGCTGCTCCCAGTGTTGCAAGTTGAAGGAGCCCAAATCGAATCATAAACAAAGTGCGTCGTGTATGTGGAATTGAAGGTTCACGGTCAGGACTGTTGGGCTTCGGACTTGGTGAAGCATGCTACACGGAAGATGACAAGCCCCATGTTGTCAACGTCCAACATCCCTGCACCGTTTAAAGCTTAATCAAAGCAAGCACTCCGTGTTCCGTCCGCTTTGGACCGTCCTCACCAACCCCAAGGGTCCAAGTACCCAATAATCATACGCTCTCCCAAATCCTAACCTACCTAATTATTTGGTCCTTTGGACCCTTGGGGCAAGGGACAAAATGCAAGTGGAGTACAAGCCCCGGCCCGCCACCCACAGAACCCATGTCCCTCCATGAAATGACCCGGCCCGTAAACCTTTGTGATCCACCGAATGCGCCATGGCATGCGCCATCTACTTCTAACCACACATATTATATAGGAGCCTTAATAATTAGAATAGGGTTTTGGGGCCACTATACAAGAATTATTATAAGGAACCACCCAAAATAGTATAGGTAATTCTTTAGGCCACTATAGTAGCGCGCTCAGGCTTGGTGCTCACTTGGAGGCCCTGAAAACTCTCAAGCTTGGTACATCCTTGACCCGATCCAGATCCCCAAACCCTCCAAACCCCCAAAACCAACCCGTGCACTCACAACTTCAACAAACATCAACAAACCCTGCACCTAAAGTCCCCGAATACCCCCAAAACCCTAAAATCCAGCTACAAAAACCGTAAACCCTAAACTCTAAGTACACTAAATGCCAACACATCAACATTCACCAATGCCCACCAAAACTGAAAAGCCTCCACCCCGCATCCCCAAAACCTCAAAACTCCAAGACCTACCCAAACATACAATTCTCTAAAGAATCCCTGAACCTTAAACCCTATACCCCTAAACCCTAGGGTTTAGGGTTTAGGGCCTAAACCCTAAAGCCTAAACCCCAAGCCAATCAAGACGGGCCTTCCGCTGAGTGTCCAAGCGCAATTCCAGACCGGCCTCTAGGCTCTCTGCCTGTGCATTTTTGGCGTAAGGTTTAAGGTTTTATGGGGTTTAGGATTTAGGGGTTTAGGGTTTAGGGTTCAAGTTTTGTTTGGGTTTCTTAGTGGCTGAGTACCCTAGCCCAAAAAAGGTTAACCTTTTGATTTATAGTAGGGTTATATAAAGCCCAAAAGGTTAAAGGTTGCCGGCTCAGCCCCGCAGTTGGAGTTGCTATACCCAGAGACTCCAATATCCCTTAATTACGGAATATTCCTTGAATCATACAGGGGATCCTACTATGAATGATGTAAGGTATATTCCGTAATTAAGGGATCTTATCCCTTAATTACGGAATATTCCTTGAATCATACAGGGGGAATCCCACTATGATGTAAGGTCTATTCCGTACTTCAGGGATCTTGGGGTTTCTGGGCAATGAGGGTCTAGGGTTTAGGGGTGGCTGCAGCAGCATAATACGATTGAAATGTACATACATCTTATATATATATATGTATATATGTATGTATGTATGTATGTATGATTATACACACATGCATATGTGCAAATGCATTTTCGTGGTGTGTAATTTTTCTCTCTGTTGTAATCATAAGTTCATTTTGCAAACACAACGCGTCTCTCTTTTCTGTATTTCACTCCCTCGCTCTCTCCCCACACAAGATGCGTATGTATTTACATATATATATATATGTGGCCCATACCTTTAGGGTATATTTAGCTAGCTTTTTGTGTATACAATATAAAATGCCTAGCTAAATAATACATAGCCATGTCGGATATCGTACAAAAGCG
>BGNK01006704.1:0-23284 GCA_003297005.1 Symbiodinium sp. clade A Y106 | reverse complement strand
GCTTCTTCCACACCCATTGAGGGGCATCTAGCACGTTACGATCTGCGCGTCTCAGTTTCCAGTTCAATTCTCGGAACTTCGGATTGCTGAGTGATTGTGTGAGCGCGGCAAGGTGTGTGTGGTGTGTGAGTAAGTGCAGGGGGCATGACTTTGGCAGCCACGCAGCCGTAGAGCTGTTGCCGGGCACTTAATAATATATTGTCCTGTGGAGTTGGCGTATTCTCGCATGGTTATATATTTCTTGTAAGTGCAGCGCCGCCAAAAAGCGAAGGCTAAAGCCAAAGCTCAAGCCGAAGGAGCATGCCTGCCATGCTTTTCATTGAGCTCGAATGCGTCCCCCAGCTTTGGGTCCGAAAAATGGGTATGGCTTGGGGTCCGCGGGGGGTGGCCTCCCCAGTACTCGGCGATCCTCCGGATGCTTTGGAGGTGCCTGAAGGGCAGCCGTTCTTCTTGCACTTGTTAGCAAGGTCGTTGAAGACTTTGGGCGATCCCGACTTTGGCATCTTGGTCAACGGCGAGGAATGTTTTGCCAAAGGTGTTCAGGTGGGCTATGATGCTCCTTTGCCTCGCGCATCTCAGGTCTTCAGGGCAAGGGAGAAGTCTCGGAAATTGGATGAAACGGAGTTCGAGCCTCAGATGGAGAACTACTCTTCGGCCGAGATGTCATGTGATCAGCTTGAAGCACATTTCAGGGAAGATGAACGTAAAGGAATGATGGTAGCTAGTAACTAGTACTGAGGGCAAGATCCGTCAGGAGTTCGGAGATGATAGGCTGCTCATCGCCGCGATGGGCGCGTTGCAGAAACCCAACGGAGAGATACGGCCACTCTTTGACAAAGTCTTTGATGGTACCCACGGTATTCATTTCAACAATTCCGTTGTCATCGAAGACCGCCTGGAAGTTCCGGGGCCACCGGAAGTCGTGGAGATGGTTGCACGGGCAAAAGAGACTCTCGAAGCGCCTTTCGCGATTTCAGCAGACATCTCACAGGCACATCGTCATGCGAGGATTCGTAAGAAGGACTGGCCGCTCCTGGCATGCAAGAGCTCGAGTTCTTCGAACGTAGTGTGGATGAATAAGGTGGGAGCGTTTGGCGTATCGTCAGCCGCGATTTGGTGGACCCGTTTGTTTGGCACCGTCGGCAGATGGGTCCTGCGCGTCCTACCTAGGGCCACTGTGGAATCTCTCCAAGTTGTCTATGTGGATGATTTGCGTATCATCCTGGTTGGCCAGGACAAGTTCCTGGTGCTCTGGATGGCATCGGCTGCATACGAGCTTGTGGGAACGCCTGTTGCCTATCACAAGTTCAGGGGTGGCCTCGAGGTGGAGTTCGTGGGCTACTTTTTGTCCTACACGCACTCTTGTGCTGGGATCTCGCCGAAACGAACCTCTTGGGTGATCGGCTGGATCGATGAGGTCAAGAGCAACAATTGGTTTGTGCAAGGGAGAAGGTTGCATGGGTTTCTGGGGCGCTTGAACTTTGTGGCACGGGTCCTCACCTGGATCAAACCGTTCCTCTCGCCAATCTTTGCTTTCAACGCTGTTCTGAAGAAAGGGACGGTGGCCAGGCTGCCGGAGATGGTCCACTTGTCGCTCCTCTTCATCCGCGAACAACTTGAGATGTCACAGGGCATGCAAAGTGTGCTGCAAGAGTGGAAGGCCCCCCATGAAGCCTTTCGTGCCGATGCCAAATGCGAGCGAGGGCGCATTGTGTTAGGGGGTTGGTTGTTAGGTAGGGATTGTGATCCTTCTAAGGCACCATGGTTTTGCCTAGAGATCCTGCCGGGTGACCTGCCGTTCTTGTTTGACGAGGTCGGAGAGTCTTCTTGGGCCTCGACAAGTGCCGAGCTGCTTTCATCTTTGGCATCGCTGCAGGCCTTTGGATTCTTGGAGCCGCCCATGCCGGGCGTGGTGGATAGCCTGAGGGTCTGCGTTGTCGGCGGCACAGACAACAGTGCGGCAGATTCTCTGTCGAAGAAGAACTCGACCACAAAGTGGCCACTTCTTGGTGTACACATGGCATGCGCGGCTGCATTGCATAAATTTGCAGTGGCGTCCCCGGGATGAGAACAGCCTTGCGGACGCGTTGACAAATGGAGACTTCAGCACTTTTTCCTTGAAGCATCGTGTGCCGTTGTCATTGGAGGAGTTGCCTTTGGATTTGTTGCACCGTCTGGCGGCCGCCAGAGAAGGGTTCGTGTCTGCCAAAACCACTTTGGCCAGGTTGTCGGAGGCAGAAGGTCCAGAGAGGGCGATGAGCAAGAAGCAGAAGCGCGAATCCAGCACACCTTGGTGATTTGGGCCATGCCTCGGCTCTTCCTTCGGGAGGGGTCTACCTTGATCCGCGGCATGGCTTGCATCTCTCATGAGTGGCAGGCCATGCTTAAAAGATCATGCGAGAGATCAGCGACAGGCATTCCACCATTCCTGAAAACAGTCGTTGCGGAGTGCCATGCATTGTGGAAGTATTGCATCTTGAGTGATTGCGCAAGCTTGAAGATTCGGTGAAAGATTTTCTGGAGTGATTTGAAGAATGAATGAATTTTGAAATAAGGTTTAGGGTTTAGGATTTGGTTTATTTGAGTGAGCCCCCTCCCTCCTTATATTCCGGCTCAATGGCTCAAGGCGATGGGCACGCGCATTGGGCCCGACCACACGTGTGTCCATGAGCCTTGAGATCGGGGGGGAGGGCAGGGCAGTGGCGACAACTCGCAGGAGCCAAAACTTGAAAATGTTAGGCCTTTTTGACTTTCAAAATGTAATCTTCTTTATCCGACAGATTTGAGTGCCTTGCATTTCCAGTCACATGTCTTGCCTGTGCAGTTCAGTGAAAGAGATCCTTGGCAGAGTTCATGCTCGAGAAAATTCTGGTCCCGCCCACCGCATCCCTGGTTTGCGCTCTTCGCTTGGGCCGTCAAGCTTTTGCTCTGCAATTGCATTCGCCAGGGCGAGAAACTCACCGGGCACTCACGAGTTCGTGCTCGCGACGCTTTGTGCAGCTCTTCGTTTGGGGCAGTCAAGCTGTAGGACCGTAGGGCCGTAGGGAGTCGTAGGACCGTCGTCTATGCAGCTTGGCATGACGAAGAACACGTTTCACTGGGGTCTTTCTTGATCCGCGGCATGGCTTGCATCTCTCATGAGTGGCAGGCCATGCGTAAAAGATCATGCGAGAGATGAGCGACAGGCATTCCACCATTCCTGAAAACAGTCGTTGCGGAGTGCCAAGCATTGTGGAAGTATTGCATCTTGAGTGATTGCGCAAGCTTGAAGATTCGGTGAAAGATTTTCTGGAGTGATTTGAAGGATGAATGAAAATTGAAATAAGGTTTAGGGTTTAGGATTTGGTTTATTTGAGTGAGCCCCCTCCCTCCTTATACTCCGGCCCAATGGCTCAAGGCGATGGGCACGCCGCAGAAGTCAGTGGCTTCTGCCCTTCTGACTGCCCGAAGATCGGGCCCGAACTCACCCCCACTGACCGTTAGGAGAAAAAGAGAGTGTCCGCACAGTCAGGGTCTACCGTAACTAGTGCGTACGAAAGTTTCGTTGGGGAAATAAGCTTCCATCGTGCGTGCGCGAATGAGTGTTATTTCCCCGCCGAAAGTGTAGACAAAGTTTGTCGCAAAGGAAAACAGTGTTTTCTCTGTGTGTTGGGAACACTAGACAACACTTTGCCGTGCAACTTTCGGCTTGAGCAGGATCTGTGATCCGGAGAGAATTTTCTCCCACCCACCACTCCCTGTATAGTATGCAGGGCATACGGGGCTCCCGCAATAAACCCTGTTTATCTGCGGACATACGAAGTTCGTATGGCTCAAGTCCGTGGGCCTTTGCAATCTCTCTCTCCGAGTGGGCCATGCCATGGAGTCTGCCATGGAGGGTCGTGCCCCTCTCGAGGCCCTTGTGCGGGCTGACAGCCTTGCTGCTTGCTTGCTTTGGGGCTACGTGTGCCCAACGGATCGCTGGCATCTTCTGCTCAGTTCTTGGAGGGTTCGCGCTGCCTTCTTTTGCACCTACAGAGCTTGAGCGGCGCGGTGCAGCTTCTGCACCTTTCCACGCGAGGAAGAACAGTGCTTTGGTGCTCGCCGCACTTGTCAGGCCTGTATAGTATGCAGGGCATACAAGGCTGAGCCTCTGCAGCAGTGCTGTAAAAGAGCCGAGCTTTTCTCGCCGCTGCGGCCAACGCGAAGTTCGCGTCCACGTCAGCAGTGCTGTCACACGCAGTGCTGTCCATTCTCTGAAGAGTCTTCGGGGATTGTACATACGCCGTTGTCTGTCGGGATAGTATCCCTCCTGCTTCGCAGTAGCTGGTAGTCTGCAGTGACCTTTCAGGTCAGCCTTAGGTTTCACTCTTACTTCCTGTCGTACAGGAGGTATCTCCCTGGCAGGGGGAGGCGGGTGTTGCCGCAGAAGTCAGTGGCTTCTGCCCTTCTGACTGCCCGAAGATCGGGCCCGAACTCACCCCCACTGACCTCTAGGAGAAAAAGAAAGTGTCCACAAAGTCATTGTCTACCGTAACTAGTGCGTACGAAAGTTTCGTTGGGGAATAAAGTCACAGGCCGAAAAGATGGCCTGCTCATGTGTGTTTTGAGTTCGTAAGCTTTTAACGTTATCGCAAAGCGATGACTTCACGACAAGTCTTTCCTTACACCTGTGCCTTCGCCTCTTCCGTTGCACTAAGATGCGCGAGGGGTGTATTCTGTGTAAGATGTAGCTCGCTTAAATACTCTGACTGTCTTGTCGGGCTCAAGAAAAATGCGTATTGCTTTCCGGCTGTTCTGCCTGTAAACATAGAGGTCTCGGCTTGCCAGTTTCTTGCCCGGGCTTGCGGTGACCACACAGCGGCCGCTTTTCTTTCAGGAGTGCCAAGGTCGAAGACTGCGCACTCCAGCTTTCAAGGAGCTGCGGACACCGACTTTCCGGCAAGCCGAGAAAAAGTGAGCGAGTGTTGTACTGCGAACTTCAGCTTTGGTCTTTTGCTTTCCAGCTTAACGATTCGCTCGTATGTGCACTCGTAGCAGTTTGGCCTGTTGCGTGGTGTGCCGTTCACTTGGACCATTCGTTGTGCACCGAAACCTTCTGTGAGCAAGAAAAGGAGCGGATTTTCATTGTTTGCACCCATCGTACTGTCAGCTACACACGACATGTGCGAAGCCGCTAGACGTGTGTCTGCTGATCCTTTGACCAGATATGTGTGGGGGTTATTCGGTGAATGGGCCCAGAGCCCGGAATCTCCTGCAGGCCCTTTCTTCGGAAGCGGGCAGTAATGCAGGGTTTTTGGATCTTGCTGGGTATCAGAAGCATGGAAGTTTATGTGACTCTGTGATGAGTTTCGCGCACATGTTCGTGGGAGTTTGTCGTGCAAGCAGAAGCAGCTTCAGGCCTGTTCGATGAGTCCTAGCATATGCCGTGCTTTCGCATGCAGCCATTCTTATGGAGTGTAAAAATGCAGGAATCAGTGCAGCGACACCGGATACATGCCACTGTTAAATCAGTTCGCAACGAGTGCAGCACTGCATGTAGTGATCCGGTTATGGTCCCGGCCGTCCTTTCTTGTTGAAACCCCGTTGTGCAGGCTTTGGAAAAGGAGAACAACACTTATGCCCGCACCTAGCAACAGTTAACAGTGTCAACCAAACCAACAACACACTCTTCAGCAAACCCTGTGGCACAGATTTTCTTTCTAGCTGCCCAAAGTGGCAGCATGGCTTGAGCTTCGCGATGGGCGAACATACCAAAATCAACCCTGGTCCGTTCATCGAGTTCCTAAACAATGTGTGCCCAGCGATTCTGGGAGCTCCGAAGGCGGAACTGCTTCCTCGTTCGCCAGATTGCCAAGCAAGCATGCGTGTGATTTCATCACGTCTCATTGCCCAACCTTCAGGATGAGATCTCGAGACATTTCGCCAGCTTGGAGATGATGAACAAGGTACGCCACTTCATCTATGATGACCAAGACACTACCTTCTTCATTGCTCGCGAGCTGGTCCGGATCCTAGTCCTGGCCTCATCGAATACACTTCGTCTAGAACCGGCCCGTTGCCATCAGGTTGACCGAGAAGACAAGAAGGAAGATGGCAAGAGTTCTGAGGCTTCCTTCGTGATCTGTGCAGTACACATTGTGAAATTGAATTCATTCCGATCACTTGCATGCTGAGGAGAAGGAATATACCATCATCACAGAGAACGAAGTTGTCTTTCGTAGACAAGCATGTGTACTGAGCTTAGCGCATTGATTCTGTGGCCCCCACGTCGCACGGCCGCTCTCTCAGGCCGTGGCGTTGCTGAAACGGAGCCCTGCTACCTTTCGAGCGGCCTATGAAGGCACCTTGGAAGAAGGCCGAGCGTAGTAGTGTCCTGGCAGTGCTGCTCTCCCCCCGTCTCGGTTGCATCATATCTCGCCGATAGGTGCCGTTCCTTCCAACGGCAACTTTGCGTCGCACCTCCAGTGCCTTGGCATGCCTCGGCAGAGCGGCTGCCCTTTGCGAATCTTTAGCCGGGAGCGGAGGTTGCTGACCATGGGAGCAGAGTCCGAGCAGCCTTGCCTTAACTTCAGCGGTCTGTGGAGAGCTTTACAGACAAGATGACTAGGTGGTCTCCCTTCGAGCTTGTCCACCTCTATCTTCAGAACGGCTTTGCGCCGTTGTTTAATGCGGTTGCCAAGCAGTGCCTTTGCTTGATCAGGAAGTTTTTGCAAGATGCGCTGAGCGTGAGCCGCTCGAAGGTCAGAAAGCGCCAACAAGACGGGTGCTGGCGATGATGACCGTGAGGAAATCAAGGCCACACCAGCTCCGAGCCCAAACTTGGGTTGGCCCGGGTTTCGGAGGTTGCCCGGCCAGGTCGGCGTCCCGAATGTGATGCGCAAGATCATGGACCTAAGTATGGCGCTGATGTTCTGGCCCCAAGCTGACTCATACCGATGCTTTGCCATGCGAAAGCAACGTCAGGCAGTGCCAGCAGAACGTTGATATCGAAAACATTTCTCTTCCAATAGATCCAGAAATCGCGGAGGTTTGCTGCTTCCTTCTAGCAAATTCTGCTGTTTTTGTTGCTCTGGAAGTCTGGACCGGGCTAGACCTGTCTGTGCTTGTTGAGGCCTTCGAGAAGGCGAAGTCAGAAGGAAGGCAGCTAAGCACTGACGACTTTAAGGAGACATGCGATCTCGAAATAGCAATGGCAAGCGGCTGCTTCAAAAGCAATACTGGACCTGGACCGGCCTAAGAGGAACGTATGAACGACTCGACCTTCCAGAATCAACTGCAAAGCGCGGCACTAGATCGTCATAGATCTGTTCTCGAGTTTCAGTCCTCTTTCCTGAGGCGGTGTTAACAAATGGAGCAAGGAGAGGGAGGGTTTGTTTGAAGCGCAGGGCCAGCGGAAGCGAGCCACAGCTTCCGCGACAGGAGATTCAACGGGTTGCGAAGATGCAGCGTGATTCATCGACGGGCAGCACGATGCAAGAGATCAATTTTTGGCTCGGCATGGAGAAAGCCAGAACCTTGAACTTGTCGTCTCATGTGCCTTTGAAAACCGACAGTCTGCGAAGGAGAAAGCTTATGCCAGGTCCTCAACGATGCTCAGCAGCAGCTGCAGACGCCGGAGATCCAGCTGACCCTGAACCTCTTGCGGGTCCGCCGCCCCCTATGGGCAGACAGAACAGAGCAGAGTGCCTGAGTGCCTGAGTGCCTGAGTGCCTGCTGCGTTGCGTCATCGCCGTCATCGCCCGTTCTCTCTTCTCGTTCTTTCGTTCTTTCTGTGTGGGTTCTCCGCAGGGCGCCCGGCGCTTCCTGGCCACCATGCAGTGCACTCAAAGTGGCAACAAAAAGAGCGCAGAGTCGCCGAGCTTTCGCCCGTTTCGTCCGCCCCAAAGGTCCTTCGAGGCGGACACGGGGCTGAAGCCGGCCATCGAGAAGGTGTCGAATTACCTCAGCTTGCCCAGCCCCAAGGGAAAAAAGCCCGCTTGGGGTCGAAAACACGGCTTACAGCGAGTGCTCGTCGTCGCAGGCTTCGTGACTTCCCCATCAACGAGCTGCTCGTGGCTGGTGGCTGAGCCGGAAGGGCAGGAGACTGAGAATGCTCCGGGTTTTCGTGATGTGTCTTTGCAAGGCATCCTCGATTGAGCAACTGACGCAGGCCGGATATGCGAATTGAGGTCAGCTGATGCGCAGACGTAGCCTTGTTGCTTGGAGTGCAGGCCGTGCGGACCATCTTCAACCATCTGAAGAGAATCCGAAACGCAAATCAGTGAGCACAGCTCCCTGCCACTGATGGCATCCAGAGCCGTGAATGAGCAAGGTACCCGCTCTGGAGGGCCTACAATCTTGTCGAAGCTGTCAGCCGGGATCTTTCAGCCAGAGCCCGAAACTTGACAAAAGAGGACTTGCGAACTCGGCTTGCCGCTGCAGGATCGCCTGCTGAAGATCTTGTCAACTCAGCGGCTCATGCAGCAGGACAGCGGTGGCCCCTGAACGCATTGATGTAGACGAGCAGACGATTCTCTCACTGTTTGAAGCTTCGCCCTTCAGCTCTCTCCTTGAACACATCGGTTCCCTTCGTCGCGGATTTCTCAGGCCACGGTCCCGCAATCCACTTGGGCGCGTTTCATGTAGATACCGGCGCGAAGCAAACGACAACGACCATCCTGCGCAAGTTCACCGTAGCAGATGTATGTGCTGACACACAAAGCTCACACGGCTCTCGACACATGAAGAGAAGTCACTGTTGGGAACCCGTGTTTCGTTTTTTTTGCTGTCGTTGATTTTTGTTGTTCTTGTTTTTGTTCTGGTTGCGCGGACCCAGGAAGCCAGTGAGTGAGTGTACCCCGGTTCCCAACGACAGCAAAAAAACGCGCCCCCGCAACGTTCCCATCGGTAAACGTGTTTTTTTGTTGATGTCGCGTTTTTTTTGCTGTCGTCCCCCGGGGACAGCAACAAAAACAACAACGCGACCCGGGGGACGACAGCAAAAAAAAAAACGCCCCCGCAACGACAGCAACAAAAAAAGCGCCCTGCAACGACAGCAAAAAAGCAACGACAGCAAAAAAAGACACACTCTCACCGTCACTGTTGAGGAGCAGGCGGGCTACATCGGATCGATTCAGTCTGGAAGCGCTCAGAGTCAGACTTGAAGCTTTCAGCTTCTGAACCGTCTTCTGCATGGTAGTCCTCTACTTTCAGGAAGCTCGCTCGTTTGTACTCTCTTTTTAGGATTTGCCACATGGGCTTCCTCCGATCGTGTCAAACTTCCTTCTTCATGGCTCAACTCGTTTCGAAAGGACAGCCGTTGACTGCCGCCCCCCCCCCCCAACCATGTCAAGTTCCCGGCCCATTGAAGTTGCAAGTCGTTTGAACGCCCCCAATCCGTTGAGCAGCGGCACTTTCATGTGAAATTGGGTTTCCTTGCCGCCTGTGACCCGGCCCCACGGAGAGACCGCTTCCGTAGAGTCTGAGCTTGCGAAGAGAATCCTGGTACTGTGTGCCTCCCACGTGCTGCCTCGAAGCCCACATGACCCTTGGCCCCTCAGGGTAGAGGAGAGTGAATGTTCAAGGGGCTTGCTTCCGGGGAAGGCCGGCAGGCTGTTCAGAGTTCAGAATAGTGCCCTGTTCCGAACTTTGGCTGCAGAGATGCAAGCACGAGCCGCAAGATTATGTCCGACGCATGCGGTCTGGCAGGATGCAGAGATGTTCAGCCAAAACATGTCCAACTGCCAAGAGCTCTTCCGTGTCTGGAAGGATGAGGCTTTGGAAGGCCACATGCTAAAGTTAGAGCTTGTCTCAGAAGCAAAAAAGGTGGGGCAATTTCGGCAGCTGGTCAGGGAGCAGCTGAAAAAGCGCCGTTGCCTCGGCGAGTTCGGCTCACACAAGGAGCCTGGGCAACTGCTATGGCTATTTCTCCAAGGTGGCAACGAGCGGCCGACAGTGAAGATCAACTGCATCTTGCCAGCAGAAACACCGAACTGAGGGCACCCGCGAGGGCGTGCGAGAGCGTGCGAATGTGGAGACACCTCTGCCGTGCCGTGCCGTTGTCAGAGGTGAGCACGAGCAGCTCCAGGCCGGAGCTCCGGAGATCGACGTGACGTTGTGCACCCCGCTGTGACGCATGCGGTCGCGGTGGCTCTCAGAGGCGCGTATCGAGGAGCTCCAGAAGTTCCGGAGGCTTCGGAGAGATTCGGAGGGGGCCGCGCCGTTGAGGCGACGCGGGCGCGGGCGCGCATGCGCTTTGTGGAGGCATCACATGAAGCTTCAAGAGATCATCGAGCGGGTGCTCGTGGACGGCAAGGAGACCGGTGCCAAGGCCGAGGAGTTCTTGAACTGCGCTTGGACCTTCAAATTCTCCTAGTTCCGCGGTGTTCCGGGCGCAGGCAGAAGTTGCCGCCGCCTACCAGCTTGTCGAGCAGGTGCGGCGTGTGTGGCGACCTCGTCTCAGATTTCAGTGTTGCTTCGAGGTGGATGTCCTGGATGTGAGCCGCAGGGGTCAGCAGGACACCGTCGCGGTTGCGAGGATGTCGGCTTGCAGAGTCACGTGCAGGAATGGGAGAGCACTCAGCGTCGCTACGACGAGCGTGGGGGCCCTACCTCGGCCGGTTCAGGATGCACTATTTGGGAGCCGCTCCTGAGTGCCAAGGTATCGACCATGCAGAAAGTGAGATCACTGCAAGGCTTGCTTGTTCCTCACCGATCTCCTCGTAGCGTCGAGATGCGTCGAGCTGTGCAGGCTTCGCGACAAGCTTGGGGCTGCCAAGACTGCGACGGCCCGCTGACATAACGGCCAATCGCTGAGCACCCGAAACCCGTCTGTGGTGTCTCAGGAAATGTTCCGCGTCTTCAGCCGGTTCAATGCGCTCTTTGTTCGTCCCCGGATTCGAAGGGCCATTCAGGTGCAGCATGTGGATTCGACCATGTTTCAGACTAATTTTTGCGCATGCTCCGCAGGAGTACCAGTCTTCTTTGATCCAACAGGCCTGAGACTGCGAGAGTCTCCCTACAGTGCTGAGTGCTGGTTGTATTGTGCTTGCTGGCTAGCGGCCAGACCATGCAGGTGAAGGAGGACGTGCATCGCCTGCAGGAGAAGTTCAAGGAGACCTATGAGGGCACCCAGGCCCTTAAATGCTTAAACGACAAGCCCAGCTGCAGAGAGCGAGATCGGTCATGCAGCCATGCAGGCTTGCAAGCTCACGGCGATCCGTGGATTGCCCCCAACGGCCGGGCTCATCGTTTGGGCCAGGCCGGAGCGTCGCATCACAGTGTGTGTCAGTGCCCCCCTCTTTTCGAAGGCAGCTCGAGCGGCGCCTGGCCATCTACATGAGCCGTGTCGAGGACTGGTTCACATGCAAGTATCTTCTGTTGAGATTGATGTGTGTTTTTGATGGTGCAGCGATGTTTCGAGTTCGACAGCCGTCTGCCAATCATCGAATGCCGGAGTTCTACTGCTGTCCTGGAGGATGTACTTGGCAAAGGATGGGAGAACCATGTGGATGGGAAGAATCTGAAGCAGGAGGGCGATGCTTTCGCCAGAAAGACGCTCGGATCTGATGGGTAGGGCGAGGGCGTGATAATACTTGACACCCAGGTTGTTAGAGAAGTTTGCCAATTGCCAAGTCCAGGATGAAGACGAGCCACATATTTGATGAATGGCTGGCTGATACGAAGGCTCCAGTTGATGTCACCTCGTCTTTGCCGTATGCCGAGTCGTCCGTGAGCCTTACTCACTCACGTGTGAGAGGACTCCAAGAAATTTGATGTGAGCATGCGAATCTTCGACATCCAGCAGGGCTATCAGTTCTGCACTCAGCAGTCTGTTGATCTGTGGGCTGGCCGGGTGGGCTGCAAGCTGTGCCATGCAAAGGACCTACCTGCTATTGGTCAACTTCGATGAGCAGATCATCACGCTCTTCAAGGAGGCCGCGCTTCGGAGTGCTCTCGACGTCTCGACATGTGGTGTCTAGGTGGTCCAGTGGCACCAAAAAATCTATCAGCATAGTGGCGTAGGAGCATGCACTGCTTAGGCAAGAAGTCACTCTTCCTGATTTTTTCAGGTGCGGAATTTGCAGGCTCTGGGCGATTACCGTGTCCCCTATGCGATCAAGGCCAGTCACGTACCACACGTACTGGCACGACCGTTCCAAGTCTTGCCGAACTTCGCAGGTGAATTCTGACGAAGCCAAGCAGAACTATCCCTTTGCTATGACATTGCAAGAGGTTGGTGGAGGGGAGTAAACGTAGACATTTCTGCATCTTGCTGCCAGCATGGTCGTCCAGGCCGCACGGACGTACATGCAGACTTGCGCGCAGATCAAAGCCGCCCCGCCCTTTGCGACCCGTCATTGGCAAGGCACTGCAAGTTTGTTTCGAAGCTCAGGACCATCAACCATTGATGGCCTCGTTTCAGAAGGGCGTGCAGGAGATCGAGAACTGCGCCCGGCCATGACTTGCAGCGGGTTGGCTGAAGGACTTGATAGCCGACGGTCTACATCTGAAGTGGGATGACCAGAAGACGCTCGCCTGCCTGGCGGCCTAGCGCAGCCTGCAGCTTGCACGAGAGTTGAGCTGAGGATCGAGAGCTACACCCAAAAGCTTTCTGAGACTGTCTTCCAGTTTCAACAGAAGCTGTGGACTCAAGCGCTTGAGTTCTGGAATTCAGATTCGTGAAACCTTCGGAGCAGATGCCAGGTTCACCGAGCTCGAGTCGATGGCCGAGCAGATGTCCCGCACTATTGATAGCTTGGACGACGTGAATGTGAGGCATGGAAGTCGCAATGACCCCCGGTGCTGTGCGAACCTTGTGCGGCATAGTGCCCCTGCACGAAGGCAAGAAACCAGTGCTCAAGAGATGCTCTTGGCCAAGTTCGAGAAAATGCAGAAGACTGTTGATGACCGATGCTGATTGTGCCGAATCCCCCAACCCGCGGTCTCCGAAGCAAGTAGCCTGGAAGGACATGAACTTGGCGAGCTTCTCCAACATGGACGCTTGGGTGCAAGGCCTGAACAAACAGATCGAACAGAGGCCGCGGGGCAGGCCGGGCCGGCAGGCGGGAGCAAAAGAGCCTTTCGTTATGGAGGCTGGTTAAGCTCCTGGCGGCGACTAGCGCACAGTGGCTGCAGGAATTCAAGAGATGGTCCGGCGCTTAAGCCTCAAACTCCCTAAACGATCAAACGACCCGCGAAACACGCTGAAGTCCCAATGAGACCACCAAGGCCATTGAACGGCAACAACTTGATTCAGGCCTGCTCACGCATCGCCGGATGCAGCTCGATGGAGTTCACAATGTGTTTAGACATATTTCCCACGGTCATCTCACAGTATCCGGACGAGCAGAGGTGTCTCAGTGTTGACAGGCCATCTGAGAGCATGCAGTGTTTCTTCACGAACGAAAGCACCAGTGCGACTGCATATGTGTCGCATGGTGTGTACCTCGCCGTGCTACATGTTCAGAATGCCATGACGGCATTATGTTCTTCTGACAGGAAGCCGCGGTCCAACTTGCAGTGCTGGAGCTTCACATGCAGCTGCTTGAATCAATATCTTCTCTTTTTGCTCAGCCACCGGATGGTCTGCCTGTCCGAGTCTAGCCGAGTCTCTGCCCGAGTCTAGCCTGGTTTTCGCCTGAGTCCTTCACTTCGATTTGGCCTGAGGACATCCCCCTCGGGAGTGCGCTTGGCCAGCTCCTCGAAGTTCTCGCGCGGGCACAAGCGTCCCTTCATGTGTCCCTTCACGCGTCGAAGGTTCTGGAGCCTCAGAAGGAGTTTGCAATGACTCACTGGGTGAAGCACTTCCACGACTGCAGAGCGCTCAGCATGCTAATAGCGACTGCTTGGATCACATGCAAAGCCATGCCTGCTCGCGGCAGGTTTGGGCATGGTGTGCAACCTTCCTTTGCTTCAAGCAGCCCGCTTTGATGCTCTTAAGTTGGAGCCTGAAACCACAAAAGGCACTGCCGCAGCACAGCCGCTCCCTACATTCCCTGCCTCAGGCGCGGGGCGAAGGAGTCTGCTGCAACGCACAAGGGTCTCATCGTGCATCTCCAAGCCGCTCCTGTCTTTGAAGTCATGTGGGTTTTCATTTGGACTCTCAGGCACTGTTGGATCAGAAGACCCTTATCGAGGTCTACGATCATGCTTCTTGGCCTGGTCCGGGGGCAGAGGGTACTGACGGCCTGATCGTTTACATTACTTCGTCGTTTGCAAAACGAAGTGGGTGTTCTCAGCAGAGGTCAGCAGCACTGTGGAGGATATGCAGGCCGGTCCTTGGACCTTGTGGACGTCTAGAGCACCTCGGGCAAGTCCGGAGAGAGAGAGAGAGAGAGAGAATACCAAAGGTGGTAGGGCCGGCCTAGTGCCTGCGGGTCATGCGTGACCCCTGAGCCCGGCAGAAAGAAAGAGAGAGAGAGAGAGAGAGCGAGAGAGGGGGAGAGGGTTCATGTCCAGGAGTATGTTTCAAGCTGGATGCAGTACCAGTCGCTTTGGGAGATCAACACCAGTGCGGCGCCGCCCTCGCAGGGCCTGGCAGGGCTTGCGCTTCAGAAACCGTGTTGGCGAGGTCCTCTCGCGGCTCGGCGCCTGCGCCTCAGACGAGCGCACGGGCACGGCGAGTCCTGCGCCTCAGCCATAGGATGATCTCAGCCGGTGGCACAGCAGGATGCTCGGAGAGCTGATCTTCCATGTTCCGAGTCCGCTTAAGCGGACGCCCGATCGAGGCATGCTGACCGAGATCCAGTACCTGAGCTCTCGCTTCGAAGGCTCCGAGCAGGCACCTCCGTGACCCCATGCACTCTATGTTCGGACGTCAGATTGTGCAAACCGAGGAGAAGTACTTTGGCCCCATTGTGGTGGACTACAGCAAGGCCCATTGCACCTCTAATGAAGCTGCAAATTCACACTGCGCTGAGAGGTCCAGTCCAGGGTCAAGGCCAAGTACGATCAGTGGCACCGCGACCTTCTGAATTCCTTCGGGGAGAAGGCCGCGTGGGGAGGTGCGGAGCATGCTTTCTGCGGAGGGGTGTGTCGCCTCAGGTCAGGGAGGCCATGAGCGAGTTCTTCCGCCAGGTCAACCAGGCGCTGACGGCTGGCACAGCAGACAGAACCCGTCAAAACGGGACCTGACGAGACGGGACCCTTCTCTTTCTGAGGGCAGGGAGCGGCTGGAAGCCGTCGATGGCAGCGGCGACCTCACGGCCGGGCCTTTTCTGCGCTGCGTCCATGCCATGCGCTTCTGTCTTCTCTTTCCTCTGGGTTGCAGGTGGTCTGCATGGCAGTGCTGAAGGACAGGACGAGGGACGGAGAGCGAGAGCAGGGGCATACGAAACAAGGTGAAAACCAGCGCCGAGAAATGGAGCCCAGAGTTTGAAGAGCTGCAGAAGGCCCAGCCGAGGTGATGGGGATTCCGGTGAATTCCTGTGATGACCCCGATCCCTTGGAGGCACAGAAGCTGCTTGTGAAGCAGCGGTTCCAGTTTCCGGAGGCTGGGGAATCTGGCAGAAGCATAGCGAAGCTATTTCGCCTCCAGCCAGCTGATGTCTGGTTTGACCTCAGGATTGGATGCACATCGAGCAAGTGCAGGGTGAGTGGGAGGCCGATTCGGTGTCTCCACAACTATTAGTTAGTGCAGAGCGAGGAAAAACTGGGTCAGGCATTCGAGCAAATCCTGACCCGACGCAACCGGGCACCGCACTCGGTGCAGCATTAGCTGGTCCGTGGTAAATCTGCAAACTTGTCTGTCACAGATACTTGATCATGAGCTACCGAAGCTTCGATCGGTGTTGGTCCAGAAAGACAAGCAGCTGGAGGAAAGCATCACTCAGCTCTATGCAGAATGGCTTCGCCGGCATGTGACAAAGATGAGACCGCTGTTTGCTTGTCGAGATTTCGTGGTTCCAGGTCCAGCCAGAAACCGGTTCAGGGTGGCTTAAAGCCGACCGTTGCCATGCAAGCGATTAAGGACTTCGATGCCGGAGTCTCAGATAAGGATTTTTTCAGAACTCTAAAACCTCAGCTCCTCCCTGCACCGCTAGGAGCGCCTCTTGATGCTCCGGGAACAGCACAGCCAGCTCGTGCAACTGAAAAAGTCCTTGCAGATGGAGGCTTGCTAAATCGATTCCAGGTGCTGTGCAGACGTGAAACCGTGAAGCTCTTCAGGTGGGTGACGTGGAAGCCTTGGCGCCGTTGCAGGAGGACCAAGCAAACGTGACACACGCCGTCATCGAGCTGGAGGCCGTTGCACCGTTGACCTGCGAGGAAATGGGAAACTTGAAGGACGTATGGCAAGCGTCCCGGTTCATCGCAACCGCAAAAAAGGCCAAGCCAGGCAGACCTGTTGGACCTTGACATGTTCGGCTAGGTCCGAGATCAATACGGTGCACAGCCGAGTGGAAACCTTGAAGGCTGCATGTCGCACAGCCCATGGCATGCGACGCAGTGGCCAGCAATGCAGGAGACTTTGTGGACTGCAGTGGAGCCCAAGCGCATCAAGCACGCACTGGAGGTTGCGACGCATCGCTTGTGCAACTCGGATTTCTGCTGCTTCCACTTGCAGGACCTGCTTTCGAACATGAAGCAGATGGACCGGCGGTTGCAGCAGTACGAGGTCAGATGCCAGATGAAGAGTCGAGAATTCACAATCTTCGAGCTGAAGTCTGTGCAGGGGAATCGGGAAAGTTGGAAAGCTCTCCGTCCCTCCATCCTTCATTCCCAAAGGCGTTCGACCACATCCAGGAGCAACTTCAGGCTCAAATAAAGCTGAACCAGGCGCCGAGCATTGTCCTTCGGGTACGAGACTTCGGTCCGTCTTGACTTCGAGGTTGTGGCAGAGCTGAAGACGGATGCGCTCAAGGAGCGTCACTGGAAGCAAATCGCCACTTGGCTACTGCAACCAAGCCCAGGCCGCTTTGAATGCGCTGACGTCCCCTGCGCAGGTCCAAATGCTAAAGCTTTCAGTTGGCTTCAATGAGCTGACGCCGCGTGCTAAGTGCACTAATAAGCACGCTGCGCAGAGGCAGCCCCTTCATGTTGAGAGTCATGTTGAGAGGCTGGGCCATCTCTGGGACTCGAACCTGGAGAAGCACCAGCCAGCCATCAAAGAGATGCTCGCCAGAGCACAGGGCGAAATGGGTCTGGAACAGTTCCTGGCAGAGGCTTGGTCCTGGTTTGCAGGATCTATCCTAGGGCTTCGACAGTTATGCAAAGGTTCGAGAAAAATGGAGCAACTACGAGTATCGACCCCGGATTGGAAGTTGCGTTGCGAAAAGCTGAGATGACCCCTCAGCCAAGACGGTGCATGAACAGCCTGTCTACAGTTTGGAACTCGTGCCCTACAAGAGCAAGTGCCGGCTGATCCGTTCTTGGGTCTTGCCCTAAGCAGCGGATCGGCTCGATCCGCTGGGAAATCTCCAAATAAGCAGTGTGCAAATCCATCTATTCTGAGGATGACCTGTTTAGCCAGCTGGATGAGCACCTCCAGCACCTCGACATGGGGCCTTTAGACCGTTTCTGAAGGATCATTCTTGTCATTGGCTCTGCGTGCCTCCTGGAGGAGCATTCAGTCGATGAAGATGTCTCCGTACTACAAGTCCTTCGAAGATGAAGGCGCCACTTGGGATGTCGGCAGCTCGGAGAAAACCGAAGCAAAAGCCAACTTGAGCCCCGGATGCCATGAGGACAGGCTGAACAAGATTCGCATCGTCTTTGACTTGTGGATGGATGTGCAAAGACGGTGGGTCTACTTGGAGGGTATCTTCGGCAGCAGCGCAGACATCCAGCAGCTGCTCCCCAACGAGTTTGCCCGCCGGCAACCCAGCATCATCCAGCTTCCTACAGTGCTCAGCTCGACGAAATCGAGGCTTCAAGACCATAGACTCCGAGTTTGTTGGTCTGATGAAGAAGGTGGCGGCCAAGCCCAAGGCCCTGTTTGAGGGCGATCCTTCGGCTTCCAGTCGCAACTGCGCGATCTGATCAGGTCCTGGAGGCGCCGCGCGTTTTCTGCGAGCACCGGAGCGGGGGGGGGTCTGAGGTAGACTCGGAGACTCAGTTCCTTGTCGAGTTTTGAGCTGATCTTCGGCACATGCAGGGTAGCATGGCTAAATGTGATCACCACGACTGTGCCGTGTGGAATCGAAATACTTCCTGCTATCTTCCGGTCAATTCAAAACAGGTAGTAGAAAGGCTGAGAGAGGTTGATTTGGACACATAGACAGATCTTATATTATGCTCAGACTTTTTTCAAGACTATGCATCAGATTATTGGCCGCAGTATCCTTGCATCGAGTAAGGTGCCGTCTGCCACCACTGCTGCTCTCACTAAGTCGAACGTCTCGACGACCACGACTGCTATAGCGGCCCTGATACTCCTGCTTCTACTACGACGAACGCCTCCACGGCAAACGTGTAGGCTTGCTGCTCTCAAACCCTGCTGTGGTGCTTCTCCTGTTCTTCAACCTTCGGAAACATGTCTTGCCAGATGCGACTTGCCGTGTGTTCTTAGCATAGCGGTGTCCGGGTTTCCGAGGGCACAGAGACGAGATGACTTTGGATCGGCAAAACGAAGTGTGAAGCGGCGAAGCGTCGCAGACGAGGACGCGTCACATCTGCCAGGCCGTCGGAATTGAGGGGGTCCAGAAGCAGTTGGACCGCTTGTCGGACATGCTGACGGCTGTCCAGAAAGCCTTAGGCAAGGTGTCGTCGCACAGCTGCACGCCCTGAAGCACTGCTTGCCCTCCCGACTCGTCTTCGTCTGGACAGGCGACTACCTGGAGAAGCAGCGCTCGCAGTTTGCACGCTTCTACTTCGTCGGAGATGAGGACGGGCTGTTCATTGGACGGTCTGGACTCTTGTGTCGCTGATGTTATCGGCGGGCACAAGGCAAACCGACGAGGAAGTTCTTGTCAAGAGGTTTTCTGGTAAGAAAGGACGCAGTTCTGATTCCTGATTGCAGGGGCTGTAGGGAAGGGCTGGAAACGAAGAGTTTTTCTGAGCATGAGAAGGACCAAGGAAGTAACTGAGTGGCTGTTGTCTCTGTTGCGGCGTGAAAACAGACAACACGGTCTACCTGAATGCGTTGGCTACAATCTTGACCTTTTGTTCTGGTGATGCTTGGGGCCCAGGTACCATGATGTACCATGTCATATCATGTCATTCGGAGAAAGAAGTGTAGTTGTTGTCGGTGCGCTTCCTGGCTGCCCCTATGTTTGTGGCTAGAAGCATGCCGATGTGTCACAGGCTCACAAGCTCTTGCACATGTTTTCGCAGAGGACCTTCTTGAAATGATCGGCAACTCGAAGGATGTTGCAGCTGTAAGCCGCCATCTTGCGCGGCTCCTGGATGTTGAGGAGGAAGAAGTTGTCACCAAACTCCACCCTTAGGCGAAGATGTTTGCTGGGCTGTCGCAGCTCAGCACCGATCCAAGCAGCCCCGAGCTCGTCAAGGCATTTCAACCTCCGTCTTTGCAGTCAATGAGTCACCTGCAAAGAGCTCCGTGCTCCCCGCAGCCTCTTCTGCTCAAGACATTCACGACATTGGCATGCAGCTCGCAGCAAGACTGTCAAACCGCTGCTCCGTCTTTGCACACGAAGCTCGCGTCAGCCTCATCGCCATGAGCGAGCGGCCGAAATGCGCGAAGTGCGAGAAGGACATCGTGGGCAAGGCGTGTGGCATTGGCCAGGCTTTTGGCCGGAGGGTCGTGATTTCGAGTGCTCTGGTCTCAGGGCGTTTCCGTCGAAGGCGGCTGCTACCACCCCGACTGCTTCTGTTGCGACAGGTGGATGTTGTGGGCCCGCCAATCTGCCGTAAGATGAGTCTTCGAACTTTCGGGTCCTCGAGCCGGCGGTAGATATGTAAACGTAGCCTGGTTCATACACGCACGTGCTTTCCGGATACACAGGCCTGAACCCCCAACCAGTAAATGCCCCAGGAGCGTAGTGTGCTTTTCTTGAACCTACATCGAAAGGGATGCGGATGTGTCACACGGCACGGTCGGACATGTTGACTTGCAAGTGTTTGCCCAACCAGTAAATCCAACAAACTGCTCAAACCCTAAACCCACTGAAACCCTAAGCCTAAACCCCAAAAGCCCTAAACCCTAAACCCCAGCCCTGAGCAAAAAACCCTAAGCCCTAGACTAAACCCTGAACCACTAAACCCTAAAACCTAAACCCTAAACCCAAGAATCCTCATCCCAAGAAAGAAAGCTCGTTCTGGCATGACGAGTTTGGGTCTAAACCTGAGAAGGAATGGCGTGGGGTGGGAGAGAAACAAGGACAAGCCTTCTAAAGACGGGCTTTCACAGCTCATCGCCATAGTACTATGCACTGGCACAGCTACACACTCTTCCCCCGCAAGCCATGAGCGTTAAACCCTAAACCCAAGAACCCTGTTTTAAAAGCCCTAATCCCGCAACCCTAAACCCTGAACCGTAAACCCTAAACCGCAAAGCCTAAACCGCCCTGAACCCTAAACGTGAAATCCCAAACCCAAGAACTATGATTGAAAACCCTAAGCCCTATAAACCCTATATTATTATGCCTAGACCCTAAAGCCTAAACAGCAAACCCTGAGCCCTAAACTGCAAAGCCCTACATCGTAAAGCCCAAGCGCTAAGTCCCCGAACCCTCCCGCGAAACGGGGCAGACCATTTGCTATGCAAAACGCGGGGCATGTGCGTATGAGCCCCTGGCCCCGCGAGCTCCGCCCTGCAAGGTGCAAGGTCCCGCTCTCTGGGCGATTCAATCGAAAAGATGGTCAGCGATTGTGCGAGGAGAGGGCATACGTGCGAACGGTGCTTATCCGACGCTGTGGTCCCGTGTCAGGGCTGCACACCAAGCTCCTACTGAGGCTGGAGCTTTCTGTGCTGCCATGTTCTGCCACTTCTCTTGGTTTGGAGATTCTTCACGACTCCTCGGTGCACGTTTGCAGGCTTGTCATAAAAGGATCGATGGGAAGGAGGGATGCCTTGTAGTGTCAGCATAGCAGCACAGGTTGTGATAGCCTGCGGCAGTCTGTGTGCGTCGTTCGGAGCGGAGAGGAGACGCGAGCAGAAGGCAAGACCTGGCACCCCGAATGCTTCAGGCCCTGCAGTCCCTGCAGTGGCAGTCTGCATGGCAATGCTGTACGCAGCATCGTACCAGGTGTGTCAGGTGTGGAGAGGCCATCGCCAGCTCCTTCTTTCGCGTAAACGGAGAGCTCAGGTAGGCTTCAAGGCTGCGACCCCTCGCCTTAGGTTCTGTACCGCATTGGGCGCAGGTGCCATGGTTGCCAGCAGCCTGCAGCAGGCTGTGGACAGAGGCTACGAAGTCTTCCGAAATCGATCGTTACCAGGAGCCTCTACCAGAGCGGCAGAGGCAGAGGCAGAGGCCAGGGAGGAGCTCCCGACCTGCCGCGGGCGACCGACTCAGGAAAGCTCGGCTCGGCTCGGGGATCTGGGGATCTTGCGTTGACTCGAAGGTGCCGAAAAGCCATCAGGGAGGCGCGGGGCGGGCACTCTTCTCTGTGACGTCGTTGCTGCGCCGCAGAGAGGAGGAGCCGAGCATTCTGGCCGACAAGGGGGACAGGCGAGGCGCGATGGCGCTTCTTCCACGTGCGCTTTGTCCTGGCACCACGATGCACTTCAGGTTTCACGAACGGTGCTTTGTTTGTGCAGAATGTGGTGAAGCACTTACTTCCTACGTCATTCTGCAAGCCCGCAAGTACCAATTCCAGGACGTCTGAAGTGTGGTCGCCTCTGAAGCACACTCGGCCCTGAGAGGAGTGTCCCTATTATTGTGAGCCCTGTGCTGACAAATTGGAAGCCAAAGAAGCTCCAGAAGGAGGCTGACTGGCCTGCACACACGGCACTTGTCAAGGGGTTGCGTTTCTTTGTCCATAGAGCCGGGTCCTGCCACGTGTCCCAGCACGAATCGCCGCACTTCGCGACGGCGACAGCGAGACGTCACCGATAATGTGATTTGCACAACACCTCCGAAAAACTGGCACAGACACGAATCCGGGTCGCTCTCAGAAGGGCTTGTTTCAGACAACTAGCTCCCAACAGGAACGAACCGACAGCCGCAAGAACACGCCTTGCACATGCCAAGCCGCTTCTTCATGCGATAGCATTCACAAGCTGCCCGCAATTCTGTTGGCTGCACTTGACAACAGGTCAGTCCGATACAGCGCTAGCAGTTTCTGGTGATTGGCCAGGTTCGCAACCAGCCAACTGTACTCATTGCTTTGACGCACAGGATGTCAGAATGAGCGCAGAGGTACAACTTTGCACTCCTGTAGGTTTTCATGGCTCGCAGGGGAAACGCAAGGGTGGCTTTGGCTTGCTTAACAGACCTTGAAGGGTAGAAAAGTTTGCTCAAGCAACGTCAAGTTGGGAAGCTGAGGAGGCAGCCAGTATCGTACCAGGGGCCCCGCCGCCCCACACAGAAGCACCGTGCCAGTAGCGTGGCGCAGCCAAGGGGCACAGCTCTCGGGCTCAGTCGGCGTTGTGAAGGAGCACTTTGCTCCCGTGCTGCTTTCTGAAAGCGTGTATTCATTCAGAGGCTTCAGTCCTTGTGATTCTGGTTCCGGCTGATGGCTATTGTCCATGACAGCTCTGACACAGCACACCCGCGCGTGGCCCGTGTGTGTAGCTGCAAGTGCAATGAACACCTGCAGAGAACAAAAGTCAGCCCTTTTTGTGACCACGCAGTCGAAGGTGAACTCGGATGTTAGAAGGAAGCCAGTGACAGGCGAGGTGTGAGGCCACCAAACCCCAGTCAGTAGCACGCGCAGGACCTTGCAGTCCAAGCCCCCATCTCTGAGGCAAGAATGGCAGGGCCCCCCCCTGAGCGCACGGACCCGAGGCAGCATGTGGGAGCAGGACACGGGGAGGCAGAAGCAGGCATCTTGGCGGTTATATATGATCCCGGTTCGGCCGTCCCCCCNGTGGTGTGGTGTGGTTGTGGGTTGCTTCCCCCCTCCCTGTGGTGTGGTGTGGTTCGGGTGTGGGCTTTGGTGGTTCCCCCCCTTCACCCCCTGTGGCGTGGTATGGGTTGGGTGGTTCCTGCATGTTTGGATCTGCTTGGGGTGTTTGGCAAACCCATGCTTCTCGACCGTGGGGGCACGATCTTTGTGACAGTTGTCGCTTTGGAGCAATCGGAATAGGGTTGCAATGGGTTAACTGTCACAGGGATCGGGCCTGTCAGGGAACGTGGTCCACATGACTGCTGCCTTGTTTGAGACCCTCATGTCGGAGTCCTCTTTCGGAAATGTTTACAGTCACATGAGACGCGATCCTCGTGACAGTTGATTGATGGCTTTGGCTTTGGCACCCTCACGG
>BGNK01006703.1:0-24185 GCA_003297005.1 Symbiodinium sp. clade A Y106 | reverse complement strand
GCGACCCTTTCGTACCCTGACGGGTCTGTGCCATCTCCACTTTGCGGCGGCCTGGCGGCCGAGGCGACCCTTTCGTACCCTGGCGGGTCTGTGCATTTGCCGCAGCAGCGAGTCATGATCGTCGTGCCGATGAGGCAAAGCAGCATCCAGGCGATGACGTGTGCTGAGACGAAGAATCCCAGCCTTTGTCCTGCTTGCTTTGGAGAGAACTCTTGGATCTGCTCCTTGTCGGGGAGCCACGCTGGGTTCTCTGCAAGTGCTGTCGGGAGCCGAGCATGTAGGGCCAAGTGCCCTCCGACTTCGAAGCCGAGCGCCACGGAGCGGCCCTGCAGCGAGGCAGAGGCGTTTGCCACCGCGATTTGGACCTGCACGGCGTCGGCCACGTCTTCCACCACATCTGGAAGGACCAAGGCATGAGCAGTCACAAGAAGCAACAGCAAAGGCACCATGGCTGTGGCCGCAGATTCGCAAGCCTCACACGGCCTAGAATCTCTCTTCCGGCAGCTGAGCCCAGAACTCTTCCCAGGGGTTTAGGTAAACCCGAGTACACATACATACCGACATGAATTGTTGTTGTGCTTGCCTCTGCTCGTTTGGCGTTCTGATTTTATACTGCCGGGTCCTGTGCATGTTTTGTCTGCATATCTGCTTTTGCATGCACGGCCGTGAGCATATCACAGGATGGCATCCACAACGCATTGCTGACCATGCGTTTACTTGCATCACTTAGTTCCGACTGGTACATCAAAAGGCATGCCTGCGAACATCCTGGACGGGTTCGACAGGTCAAAACATGATGCCAAAAATGCACCACATCCTGATACTCAGCATACCGAAGCATGCGATCGACGGACATGCTGAGTAAATGCGTCACCTGATGCTGTCAATCTTGCAGTGGGTTTCAACTAAACCCCTCAAGAGCCTCATGACACCCTTAGTTACCAAGCCCCCTACAAAAAGCCTCGCAACACCCTCACATAGAAACCCAAAGAAACTGTCGCCAATCCCCAAGCCCTCCGCTCTTCCTCAACCGTTCCCGGAGCCCCCCAAGCAGCCTCCACCTCTCCCGTGATCTCGGGGGTCGGAAGCCACTTGATGGCCGAAGCCCAGTCTAGACCTCAGCGCTTCGGTGGCTTGTGTGCTTTCGGGGTACAGGGCTGCAAAAAATCCTGCGCCTTAAACCCTACAAGCCCCTGGTGACCCTTTTGGAACCCTTATTGCAACAATCCTCATTAGAGCAACCCTCAGGATGGGACGTTTCCACGAGGCTTTCGTTGGGAGGATGTGGGGTCCTAAAAGGGTTAATTTCGTCAGTCAGTCAGTGATGAACACGAGCCCTCCCAAGCTTCTCTAACGATACGTCAATATTGGGGTTTATGTAGGGTTTGCAATAGAAGCCTTAAAGAGCTTAAGCGCTTCTCATGCTCTACTTGTCCAGGTTCCGGGATCGAAGCATGCCAAGGGGCTGGAAGGCAGCAATGCTTCCGCTGCAAAGTGCAATTTCTGTCACTCGCACTCGGCGAATCAGGCGAAGTTTCAGTAGAACTACAGCATACAAACATCAAGCACATTGGTTTGACTGTCATTAACATGTCCTTAACGTGTCCTACCACCAACATGTTCCACAAGCCGTTGTTGTGTTTGTTTTGTTTGGGGGATGCTGTCGTACAGTTTCGCTAGGCCTTGGAAAACCAACAATTGTGAGCATCTCGCTCAGTGGCCTGTAAACTATGCGGTGCATAGTGTTTCGAGGGGTTGCATACTAAGTGATACAATAAGGAACCTTCAGAAACTGTGTTATCAAATATAACTACTCATGCTTCCATATTCTTCCTACAGTAGTAAATCGTAATAACATTCGTAAAGACGTCTGAATGATGTAGAGCCTGTGTGAGCTTCACCCTTCTTTATCGATAGATACCTGTCTCGACATTTCACGGCACGCCTGTCTGTAGAAGTCTACATGGGTAACATGTGAGCTTCGGCGAAGGCTCCTAGGTCTTGAGACCAACCACTCACAATCAACTAGTGGATGTTTTGCTCGCCGTAGTCCGTCCTGCAAGCCGGAACTGCATCATTGAAGATCCTGTTTGAAATATGTATTTGCTCCAGCTCGTCTATGAAAGCCTCGGACAATTCTCACGGCAGCCTTATGAACTTATCTCAATTGCGACATGTTCCAGAGAAGCCTGAATAATTAGCGCGGAATGGTCACGGCCTTTGGCTGAATAAGAAGCCTGGGGCCTAGAGCGGATAGAAAACAGCTCTACTTCTGCCAAGCCCTGAAACCCATCGAGTTTGGAGAGTTTTGCACCATCACACTCCGTCGCGCAGATCTGGAAGAGCCCTGATACGAGAAGAAACGCTGGACTAAGCAAACAGGCATGGCCATTGCTGTGTCCATTGGTCCTTGGCTTTTTCCTTCGTTGTGGTGGCATGACATGCCTAGAGAGCCAAGCAGAACCATCAAACTCTGCATCGCTCGTTGTCAGAAGAACGAAGAAGTAGAATCCTAGAAAGGGGGGTTTCGAAGTTGGTACCCTTGCGCTCAATGAAACCCAACCGAGGGCCGCAGGTTTGGGGAGCAGCTCATGTGCATTTAAGACAGGGTTTAGGACTCGTTTATGGCTTCGTATCCAGCGGATTATAATTATGTAAACTATAGCTTTTCATCCAAAAGCCGACTACTTGTTCAAAAAGGCCAGTGGGCTACTTTCTACCCAAGCCAAACGATCCAACACAAAACCTATCAACACCAAGCGCTGTAGGCTTTTGGCATGCAGCGTTCTCTTTCTCGCAGAAGCTCAAAACTCCGCTCCAGGCGCTCACATCTTGGCATTTCGCTGCTCGACCTCAACAAAGAAGCTGGCAGAGCCCCGCGTGATTTTATGCTTAAGGATCAAGGCTTTGGAACCTGACCTTGCCTGCACGTCTGTCAACCCAAAACTCGAGGCCACCAAATCATTCGCATCCTATGTCTGTGGTACAAGGTGCCTTATTATTAAGGGGGCGGTCCCTGAAGATTCACAGTGCAAAGTTCACCATATGAAACCTTCTAAGCCGTTTAAAAACCTCTTCCCACCTCCACAGAAGCAAGTAGAACACTGTCAAGCCTTACGTTATGCGTATCCAGGCGTTCCATGCCATATAAGCCACTTTTCTGACCTATGAATGAGGTCCAAGTCACGGAGCGCTGGTAGGCCGGTCGCTGGCAACAGCGCATGTGGTATGCAGTCAGGACTGCCTCTCACTCAACATCACATGCTTTTAGNCCACTTTTCTGACCTATGAATGAGGTCCAAGTCACGGAGCGCTGGTAGGCCGGTCGCTGGCAACAGCGCATGTGGTATGCAGTCAGGACTGCCTCTCACTCAACATCACATGCTTTTAGGGGTTTCGACTTCGCACGCCCGCAGAAGGCACGGCTTCGCATGCAATGTCCCAGCACTAGCACATGGCCCATCAAGACCCAGCCCAACCAACGGTCCACGTGTGTAAAGCAAACACGTCACATCAGGTCGTGAGGAATCTGTGCCTAGCCATAACAAGCCTGTCTTTTCCTCAACCTCATGATCTCAGCTGCCTCTCCGGAGGCCTGAGTCTACGCAACGTGAAGAATCGAAAATATAATACTTCAATCACAACTAGCTGGACAAGCTCAGGGGCCTCAATCGCATCCCTTCGGGCTCGTGGATTAAATCCCCTAGATGAATTAAAAGCCATCAGCGCGTGAAACCTTGTTGGCGCCTCCATCACTGACTGNACTAGCTGGACAAGCTCAGGGGCCTCAATCGCATCCCTTCGGGCTCGTGGATTAAATCCCCTAGATGAATTAAAAGCCATCAGCGCGTGAAACCTTGTTGGCGCCTCCATCACTGACTGTCAGCTCCATCCATCCTGTGTGCGTTGTGTGTTTTGTCGCCTGCGCTTTGTTTCTTGCAGATGCGCTCTTGCCCGGTTGCCGATGAGGCCGATGTTAGTGACGGTCGCGTTCTTCTCGAGGGCTCCAGCCAGTGCCTTGGCACCCTCGTCACCAATGGAGTTGTAGCCGAGGTCGATGTGAGTGACGGTCGCGTTCTTCTCGAGGGCTCCAGCCAGTGCCTTGGCACCCTCGTCACCAATGGAGTTGTAGCCGAGGTCGATGTGAGTGACGGTCGCGTTCTTCTCGAGGGCTCCAGCCAGTGCCTTGGCACCCAGGTCACCAATGGAGTTGCAGCTGAGGTCGATGTGAGCGACGGTCGCGTTCTTCTCGAGGGCTCCAGCCAGTGCCTTGGCACCCTCGTCACCAATGGAGGTGCCGATGAGGCGGATGTTAGTGACGGTCGCGTTCTTCTCGAGGGCTCCAGCCAGTGCCTTGGCACCCTCGTCACCAATTCCAGCGACGCTGATGTCTATGGTGATGACAGTCTGGCTGAGGAGAACCATTCCTCCCAATGCCAAGGGACTGAAGCCTCTTAGATCCTCCCCCTTCCAAGTCGTTTTAGTCAGAACTTCGGGCTTGATGACATTGATGCCCTTGCGCGCTTCTGCCAGGGCTGTTTCTCGGAGCTCTTCCTCTGCATGCAGGATGGTTCGCAGCAAAGATGTCTGCAGCGGGACGTTGCCGGATGAGAAAGCACCGGCCAGGCGTTTGCCTGTGGAGCGCATGGTCCAGCGGCCGAGCTGCTCGTTGCATAGCCAGCCGAAGGCTGCTTGGAGAAGTGGAGCTGCCAGCTGCATGAAGGTGACAAACTTCGACCCTCCTTCGAGAGAAACGTAGAGAAGAGCAAAGACGCCCTGCGGCCCGGCTTCCCAAAGCAGAAGCCTGATTTTGCCGGGAGTTGTTTGCTTGTAGAGCTCGTACAAACTTTTCTCCACTTTCGGCCAGCAGCGCCCTTCACCCTCTGCAGCTTCAGGTTCATCGTTCGCTGGCTGCGCGCTGGCAAAGGGGAAGTAACTGCCCGAGAGGTCTGCAACACAATCAATGTCATCAAGCAGCGTGTAGTGCACGCACGGCAGCCAAACGAGGCTGGCAAATCCAGCCAGGCGCAATTCCCAGCTGTCTGACATAATGCATAGGGCCCCGAAGACGACATCCTTGTGGCTGTGACGGCCTGCCGGAGCAGCCACGTGCCCTGCAGGACAAACAACACAAGGTACACTTCAAAGTCCAGGCCAGTGGCTTTGGACAGTCTGTTGAAGCGCAGGCTCGCAAAGACGGCTACAAGTGAAATCAAGTAGGTGCCGACAAATGCTTGCCACACATGTCCACTTCGCAGCGGCCCGGCGGCCGAGGCGACCCTTTCGTACCCTGACGGGTCTGTGCCATCTCCACTTTGCGGCGGCCTGGCGGCCGAGGCGACCCTTTCGTACCCTGGCGGGTCTGTGCATTTGCCGCAGCAGCNGCGACCCTTTCGTACCCTGACGGGTCTGTGCCATCTCCACTTTGCGGCGGCCTGGCGGCCGAGGCGACCCTTTCGTACCCTGGCGGGTCTGTGCATTTGCCGCAGCAGCGAGTCATGATCGTCGTGCCGATGAGGCAAAGCAGCATCCAGGCGATGACGTGTGCTGAGACGAAGAATCCCAGCCTTTGTCCTGCTTGCTTTGGAGAGAACTCTTGGATCTGCTCCTTGTCGGGGAGCCACGCTGGGTTCTCTGCAAGTGCTGTCGGGAGCCGAGCATGTAGGGCCAAGTGCCCTCCGACTTCGAAGCCGAGCGCCACGGAGCGGCCCTGCAGCGAGGCAGAGGCGTTTGCCACCGCGATTTGGACCTGCACGGCGTCGGCCACGTCTTCCACCACATCTGGAAGGACCAAGGCATGAGCAGTCACAAGAAGCAACAGCAAAGGCACCATGGCTGTGGCCGCAGATTCGCAAGCCTCACACGGCCTAGAATCTCTCTTCCGGCAGCTGAGCCCAGAACTCTTCCCAGGGGTTTAGGTAAACCCGAGTACACATACATACCGACATGAATTGTTGTTGTGCTTGCCTCTGCTCGTTTGGCGTTCTGATTTTATACTGCCGGGTCCTGTGCATGTTTTGTCTGCATATCTGCTTTTGCATGCACGGCCGTGAGCATATCACAGGATGGCATCCACAACGCATTGCTGACCATGCGTTTACTTGCATCACTTAGTTCCGACTGGTACATCAAAAGGCATGCCTGCGAACATCCTGGACGGGTTCGACAGGTCAAAACATGATGCCAAAAATGCACCACATCCTGATACTCAGCATACCGAAGCATGCGATCGACGGACATGCTGAGTAAATGCGTCACCTGATGCTGTCAATCTTGCAGTGGGTTTCAACTAAACCCCTCAAGAGCCTCATGACACCCTTAGTTACCAAGCCCCCTACAAAAAGCCTCGCAACACCCTCACATAGAAACCCAAAGAAACTGTCGCCAATCCCCAAGCCCTCCGCTCTTCCTCAACCGTTCCCGGAGCCCCCCAAGCAGCCTCCACCTCTCCCGTGATCTCGGGGGTCGGAAGCCACTTGATGGCCGAAGCCCAGTCTAGACCTCAGCGCTTCGGTGGCTTGTGTGCTTTCGGGGTACAGGGCTGCAAAAAATCCTGCGCCTTAAACCCTACAAGCCCCTGGTGACCCTTTTGGAACCCTTATTGCAACAATCCTCATTAGAGCAACCCTCAGGATGGGACGTTTCCACGAGGCTTTCGTTGGGAGGATGTGGGGTCCTAAAAGGGTTAATTTCGTCAGTCAGTCAGTGATGAACACGAGCCCTCCCAAGCTTCTCTAACGATACGTCAATATTGGGGTTTATGTAGGGTTTGCAATAGAAGCCTTAAAGAGCTTAAGCGCTTCTCATGCTCTACTTGTCCAGGTTCCGGGATCGAAGCATGCCAAGGGGCTGGAAGGCAGCAATGCTTCCGCTGCAAAGTGCAATTTCTGTCACTCGCACTCGGCGAATCAGGCGAAGTTTCAGTAGAACTACAGCATACAAACATCAAGCACATTGGTTTGACTGTCATTAACATGTCCTTAACGTGTCCTACCACCAACATGTTCCACAAGCCGTTGTTGTGTTTGTTTTGTTTGGGGGATGCTGTCGTACAGTTTCGCTAGGCCTTGGAAAACCAACAATTGTGAGCATCTCGCTCAGTGGCCTGTAAACTATGCGGTGCATAGTGTTTCGAGGGGTTGCATACTAAGTGATACAATAAGGAACCTTCAGAAACTGTGTTATCAAATATAACTACTCATGCTTCCATATTCTTCCTACAGTAGTAAATCGTAATAACATTCGTAAAGACGTCTGAATGATGTAGAGCCTGTGTGAGCTTCACCCTTCTTTATCGATAGATACCTGTCTCGACATTTCACGGCACGCCTGTCTGTAGAAGTCTACATGGGTAACATGTGAGCTTCGGCGAAGGCTCCTAGGTCTTGAGACCAACCACTCACAATCAACTAGTGGATGTTTTGCTCGCCGTAGTCCGTCCTGCAAGCCGGAACTGCATCATTGAAGATCCTGTTTGAAATATGTATTTGCTCCAGCTCGTCTATGAAAGCCTCGGACAATTCTCACGGCAGCCTTATGAACTTATCTCAATTGCGACATGTTCCAGAGAAGCCTGAATAATTAGCGCGGAATGGTCACGGCCTTTGGCTGAATAAGAAGCCTGGGGCCTAGAGCGGATAGAAAACAGCTCTACTTCTGCCAAGCCCTGAAACCCATCGAGTTTGGAGAGTTTTGCACCATCACACTCCGTCGCGCAGATCTGGAAGAGCCCTGATACGAGAAGAAACGCTGGACTAAGCAAACAGGCATGGCCATTGCTGTGTCCATTGGTCCTTGGCTTTTTCCTTCGTTGTGGTGGCATGACATGCCTAGAGAGCCAAGCAGAACCATCAAACTCTGCATCGCTCGTTGTCAGAAGAACGAAGAAGTAGAATCCTAGAAAGGGGGGTTTCGAAGTTGGTACCCTTGCGCTCAATGAAACCCAACCGAGGGCCGCAGGTTTGGGGAGCAGCTCATGTGCATTTAAGACAGGGTTTAGGACTCGTTTATGGCTTCGTATCCAGCGGATTATAATTATGTAAACTATAGCTTTTCATCCAAAAGCCGACTACTTGTTCAAAAAGGCCAGTGGGCTACTTTCTACCCAAGCCAAACGATCCAACACAAAACCTATCAACACCAAGCGCTGTAGGCTTTTGGCATGCAGCGTTCTCTTTCTCGCAGAAGCTCAAAACTCCGCTCCAGGCGCTCACATCTTGGCATTTCGCTGCTCGACCTCAACAAAGAAGCTGGCAGAGCCCCGCGTGATTTTATGCTTAAGGATCAAGGCTTTGGAACCTGACCTTGCCTGCACGTCTGTCAACCCAAAACTCGAGGCCACCAAATCATTCGCATCCTATGTCTGTGGTACAAGGTGCCTTATTATTAAGGGGGCGGTCCCTGAAGATTCACAGTGCAAAGTTCACCATATGAAACCTTCTAAGCCGTTTAAAAACCTCTTCCCACCTCCACAGAAGCAAGTAGAACACTGTCAAGCCTTACGTTATGCGTATCCAGGCGTTCCATGCCATATAAGCCACTTTTCTGACCTATGAATGAGGTCCAAGTCACGGAGCGCTGGTAGGCCGGTCGCTGGCAACAGCGCATGTGGTATGCAGTCAGGACTGCCTCTCACTCAACATCACATGCTTTTAGNCCACTTTTCTGACCTATGAATGAGGTCCAAGTCACGGAGCGCTGGTAGGCCGGTCGCTGGCAACAGCGCATGTGGTATGCAGTCAGGACTGCCTCTCACTCAACATCACATGCTTTTAGGGGTTTCGACTTCGCACGCCCGCAGAAGGCACGGCTTCGCATGCAATGTCCCAGCACTAGCACATGGCCCATCAAGACCCAGCCCAACCAACGGTCCACGTGTGTAAAGCAAACACGTCACATCAGGTCGTGAGGAATCTGTGCCTAGCCATAACAAGCCTGTCTTTTCCTCAACCTCATGATCTCAGCTGCCTCTCCGGAGGCCTGAGTCTACGCAACGTGAAGAATCGAAAATATAATACTTCAATCACAACTAGCTGGACAAGCTCAGGGGCCTCAATCGCATCCCTTCGGGCTCGTGGATTAAATCCCCTAGATGAATTAAAAGCCATCAGCGCGTGAAACCTTGTTGGCGCCTCCATCACTGACTGNACTAGCTGGACAAGCTCAGGGGCCTCAATCGCATCCCTTCGGGCTCGTGGATTAAATCCCCTAGATGAATTAAAAGCCATCAGCGCGTGAAACCTTGTTGGCGCCTCCATCACTGACTGTCAGCTCCATCCATCCTGTGTGCGTTGTGTGTTTTGTCGCCTGCGCTTTGTTTCTTGCAGATGCGCTCTTGCCCGGTTGCCGATGAGGCCGATGTTAGTGACGGTCGCGTTCTTCTCGAGGGCTCCAGCCAGTGCCTTGGCACCCTCGTCACCAATGGAGTTGTAGCCGAGGTCGATGTGAGTGACGGTCGCGTTCTTCTCGAGGGCTCNACCCTCGCCACCAATGTTGTTGTGACAGAGGCCGATGTGAGCGACGGTCGCGTTCTTCTCGAGGGCTCCAGCCAGTGCCTTGGCACCCTCGTCACCAATGGAGTTGTAGCCGAGGTCGATGTGAGCGACGGTCACGTTCTTCTCGAGGGCTCCAGCCAGTGCCTTGGCACCCTCGCCACCAATGGAGTTGTTCTCGAGGTCGATGTGAGCGACGGTCGCATTCTTCTCGAGGGCTCCAGCCAGTGCCTTGGCACCCTCGTCACCAATGGATTTGTAGCCGAGGTCGATGTGAGTGACGGTCGCGTTCTTCTCGAGGGCTCCAGCCAGTGCCTTGGCACCCTCGCCACCAATGTTGTTGTGACAGAGGCCGATGTGAGCGACGGTCGCGTTCTTCTCGAGGGCTCCAGCCAGTGCCTTGGCACCCTGGACACCAATGGAGTTGTGGCCGAGGTCGATGTGAGCGACGGTCGCGTTCTGCTCGAGGGCTCCAGCCAGTGCCTTGGCGCCCTCGTCACCAATGGAGTTGTAGCCGAGGTTGATGTGAGCGACGGTCGGGTTCTTCTCGAGGGCTCCAGCCAGTGCCTTGGCACCCTTGACACCAATTGAGTTGCCGAAGAGGTCGATGTGTGCAACGGTCGCGTTCTTCTCGAGGGCTCCAGCCAGTGCCTTGGCACCCTCGTCACCAATGTCAGCGTGGCTGATGTGTATGGTGATGACAGTCTGGCTGAGGAGAATAATTTCTCCGAATGCCAAGGGACTGAAGCCTCTTAGATCCTCCATAGACCAAGTCGTTTTAGACAGAACTTCGGGCTTGATGACATTCATGATGCCCTTGCGCGCTTCTGCCAGGGCTGTTTCTCTGAGCTCTTCCTCTGCATGCAGGATGGTTCGCAGCAAAGAATGCTGCAGCGGGAGGTTGCCGGATGAGAAAGCACCGGCCAGGCGTTTGCCTGTGGAGCGCATGGTCCAGCGGCCGAGCTGCTCGTTGCACAGCCAGCCGAAGGCTGCTTGGAGAAGTGGAGCTGCCAGCTGCATGAAGGTGACAAACTTCGACCCTCCTTCGAGAAAAACGTAGAGAAGAGCAAAGACGCCCTGCGGCCCGGCTTCCCAAAGCAGAAGCCTGATCTTGCCGGGAGTTGTTTGCTTGTAGAGCTCGTGCAAACTTTTCTCCACTTTGGGCCAGCAGCGCCCTTCACCCTCTGCAGTTTCAGATTCATCGTTCGCTGGCTGCGTGCTGGCAAAGGGGAAGTAACTGCCCGAGAGGTCTGCAACACACTCATTGTCATCAAGCAGCGTGTAGTGCACGCACGGCAGCCAAACGAGGCTGGCAAATCCAGCCAGGCGCAATTCCCACCTTTCCGACATAATGCATAGGGCCCCGAAGACGACATCCTTCAACGTGTCGAAGGAATCTGCCATGAAGGGCATGGTGGCTGCCACCGCGCCCAAGGTAAAGGTGTCGATCGGGAAGCGCCGCCGGGGGCCTAAGCTCCTGGTGGCTGTGACGGCCTGCCCGAGCAGCCTCGTGCCCTGCAGGACAAACAACACAAGGTACACTTCAAAGTCCAGGCCAGTGGCTTTGGACAGTCTGTTGAAATGCAGGCTCGCAAAAACGGCTACAAGTGAAATCAAGTCGGTGCCAAAAAATGCTCGCCACACATCTCCACTTTGCAGCGGCCTGGCGGCCGAGGCGACCCTTTCGTACCCTGACGGGTCTGTGCCATCTCCACTTTGCGGCGGCCTGGCGGCCGAGGCGACCCTTTCGTACCCTGGCGGGTCTGTGCATTTGCCGCAGCAGCNGCGACCCTTTCGTACCCTGACGGGTCTGTGCCATCTCCACTTTGCGGCGGCCTGGCGGCCGAGGCGACCCTTTCGTACCCTGGCGGGTCTGTGCATTTGCCGCAGCAGCGAGTCATGATGGTCGTGCCGATGAGGCAAAGCAGCATCCAGGCGATGACGTGTGCTGAGACGAAGAATCCCAGCCTTTGCCCTGCTTGCTTTGGAGAGAACTCTTGGATCTGCTCCTTGTCGGGGAGCCACGCTGGGTTCTCTGCAAGCGCTGTCGGGAGCCGAGCATGTAGGGCCAAGTGCCCTCCGACTTCGAAGCCGAGGGCCACGGTGGGGCCCTGCAGCGAGAGGCGTTTGCCACCGGGATTTGGACCTGCACGGCGTCGGCCACGTCTTCCACCACATCTGGAAGGACCAAGGCATGAGCAGTCACAAGAAGCAACAGCAAAGGCACCATGGCTGGGGCCGCAGATTCGCAAGCCTCACGCGGCCCAGAATCTCCCATCCGGCAGCTGAGCCCAGAACTCTTCCCAGGGGTTGAGGTAAACCCGAATACACATACATACTGGCACGAATCGCTTTCGTGCTTGCCTCTGCTTGTTTGGCGTTCTGATTGTATACTGCCGGGTCCTGTGCATGTTTTGTCTGCATGCTTTTGCATTCACGGCCGTGAGCATATCACAGGATGGCATCCACAACGCATTGCTGACCATGCGTTTACTTGCATCACTTAGTTCCGACTGGTACATCAAAAGGCATGCCTGCGAACATCCTGGACGGGTTCGACAGGTCAAAACATGATGCCAAAAATGCACCACATCCTGATACTCAGCATACCGAAGCATGCAATCGACGGACATGCTGTGTAAATGTGTCACCTAATGCTGCCAATCCCCAAACCCCCCCCGGATCCCCCCTTCCTCAGTTCCCGGAGCCCCCCAAGCAGCCTCCACCTCTCCCGTGATCTCGGGGGTCGGAAGCCACTTGATGGCCGAAGCCCAGTCTAGACCTCAGCGCTTCGGTGCTATTTAGGATTTAGGGGTTCAGGGTTTAGGGGTTTATAGGGTTCACAAGATTTGGAGGTTCAGGGTTTAGGGTCTCAGGCTCTGTGGGATTTAGGATTTCAGGGTTCAGCAATTAGTTCAGGGTTTGAGCTCAGCGAGCTGTAAAGCTTCCTAACCCGGCTCAAGAGATGGAAACCACCCCCAGGGTCCTTGTCGGACTTGTATCTTATCCCTCTGAGGCGGTAGGAACACTGCAGACTACACCCTTCCCTCCACGGCCACAAGCACTTGGGGGATCAGGGCCTAGAAGCAATGCATTCCGGGTTGGAAGCTCTGTCTATGCGCGAAAACCCTATAGCTCAAGTAAGAGCAGCTTGCAGAACCCCTATAAAGACGTATAATATGATGTGAGAACGCAAATTTAGGTCCCGGTCCTCGGGCGCTATCCTTCCCTGAGGGCCCCACAGTGCACCAGTAGGATGTCTGCGGCACTGAAGTTTGCTCCCAGGAGATAGTCCCCGGCCTCCGCCACATGAACGTCTGCCACTTATAGTATTGTGTAGTCCGGGCCCGGTTTGCCGTAGAAGCCTCAATGACTACTATGTGGACCTGTTACAAGACTTTGACGGCGAGATGGTGTTGAATAAGCTTATGTGTCTATGCGAGACTCGCTCTCAGGTTGCACGGAGGCTTCCGTGAATGTACGGGGCAGAGGTTGCAGAGTCATGGTCAGTGCGGCATTCGCCGGACGTCCTGCAAGATTTTACCCCGCGTCTATTCATATCTAGCGCGAGAGGTGCCTCACAGGCAAGCCGCGTCTCGTGAATGTGTACTGCAACATGGAGTCACGGAGTGCCCACGACGTGTGGCCCGGGAAAAATCTGTGCCATCCCAAACCCAGGCACTCCTTTTCTGGGGCCTTCTATAGCAATACTATAGCATACAGTAGACAAGTATGCATTCCGGTTCGATACTCAACAGGAGAACGGTTGACTGCGAAAAGTTGCCGGACATGACTTGCTTTGTGGGATCTTCTGGGATAGCCCAACCGCCTTGAACCGCCTCACGAAACCCTGAACTCTCAATCCTAAACCCTATATAGTCCAAGCCGGTAAGAGTGCTTTCGTTTACTGTTGATGCTTTTCCGCCGTTGGTGCATGTGCATGTGCGCGTGCGCGTGCGCGTGCGCGTGCGCGTGCGCGTGCGCGTGTGCGTGTGCGTGTGCGTGTGCGTGTGCGTGTGGGTGTGTGGGTGTGGGTGTGGGTGTGGGTGTGCGTGTGCGTGTGCGTGTGCGTGTACGTGTGTGTGTGTGTGTCTGTGTTTTTGTTGCTGTTGCTGCTGTTTGCTGTTTTTTTTGCCTCCCGCCTGGCTTGCTGTTGGTGCAGGGGGTGTTGTTGCATTTATTCTCTTTTGGTTTTGGGTTTAGGGTTGTTATTGTTTCTGTTGCTCTTTTGGTACGGGGACGGGTGTGTTTTTTTGCTGTCGGTGCGGGGGAAGTTGTTGCTGCTGTTGGTGCTGCGGGGTTGCTTACTTTTTGCTGCTGGGGCCCTAACTGGGCATTCACACACTTGCTGGTTTGCCGGGAGCCTCAGCTTCAGAGCACAACAGCAAAAAGCACCGACAGCAAAAAAAACAACAGCACCCGTTTTTGCCCAAGCCCCAAAAAACAAATCCGATCTATTTATCCATCTAGGCCCTACAACCTTTTATGAGGGATTCTTTCACTTTGGCGCTCTCTTCTACCAATGCCGTGGCAGAGAGAAGCCACTCGAAGCTCTACGGAAAGAAACCCGTCATTCCAAGGAGCCAGTTCCGCACATAAGCTGAGAGTTCGGGTTCGAAAGATATCCAAGGGAACATTCAGTCATTGCATTCAAGAAGCTTCCCGCATGTGCGCCACCAGAATCTTCAACCTTGAAGATTCGCTATAGGGCTTGCAATATGTATGGGTCAGCGCTTCGGGATTTAGACCCCTGAAGTCGCTTGGACTCGAAGTCAAGGCTCTTGTTTGGTAAGCTTTCTGGCCCATCTCAAGTGCAGACTTCTTTCTTTGTGGGACTACGTAGTCCTTCAGGAGTCTGGAAGACTTCAGGGCTGAGGGCAAGAGCCTCAACAATGATTGATTGATGCTATTCCTTCGGGTTCCTGAATATAGTTTTGGTATGACATGACCCAAAGCCAAAACCCTATTCTAGTTAGTAAGGCCCCAACACTAACTTCTTCCCAATTGCGAGAGCTGAAACAGTCTACTGATTGCTGCAAGCCGATCCGGGCGAGTCAGGGCTGAGGATTTAGGGCATATAGGAGTTAGGCTTAGGGTTTGAGGGCTTAATTTAGTCAAGTTTTGCGGTTATACAAAAGTATTGGTGAAATCATAAACTCTCTGGACGCTAAAGCCCCAGAAATTCCTCCACCCTATGAGCTGTATGTTACGGTGCCCTGCAAATTCCAGTTACAGCTTTTCGGGCGTAGTGTCCGCCACTCCTCTGGGTTTGAAGGTACTCCAGGTGTCCTTCTGCGACTTGGTTCGAAGGCGTCTTTGTGGTGACGGAGGGCGGATATCTGCTCTCTTCTCTTGCTCTCGGGTTTTCAGGGACATAGGCTCTACCGTATGGTTTCAGGGTTGCACCCTTTGTTGAAGAGCTTGTCGCAGCTGCGCACTCGGCTCCCTGAACTGGGGACTGGGCTCTCGTTTTAGATTTGTTTCCTTACTTTGCTACAACGGTCTACGATAGTGCAAGCTTCGGGGCTCTGCCGCCTGTAACTCACCTATCTTCGGCTGCGACGTTCACACGAAAATAGGTTTAGGTTTTGCGAAATCGTGTCACAATTCTGGTAACCAATATGGCACGCATGCTTTGGAGTGTTTGCCGCCTACACTCGATCGAGTTTTTGACGGTCTATACTTCACGGTATTCGGTGGCTACAGTGCTACAGGGTCCAAGACTTGAGTTTCACAAATGCGTTCAGGCTTTAGGGCTGAGCCTTTATAGGACTACAGGGTTTAGGAGTAAGGTTTAGGGGCTTTTTGCCTCCTACTTCGCCAGGTTAGGGATTAGGGTTAGCGGGTCGTGGAGACGTGTCGCCGCCCTGAGCGCATTGAGGATTTAGGGCGCACAGCTATGACACGCTAGTGATTTTTCCAGAACCTAGTGCGGATCCTGAACCCTAAACCCACTTCGAGTTTCAACCCAGCCATGCTGCGTGCTGTAGACATGCTGGCGGGCATGTTCAACGGCCTGTAGGGTGCTGATGAGCAGGTTCGGGTTTTGTCTTTCGGATTCGGGTTGGAGTCTGGCGGGTCTGGACTCCAAAGGGCCAAAAGCCATGATTGCCATGATCAATTGGGATGTTCTTGCCTTGAGCGCTTCAGGGCCCTCGAAGTCTGCATCTGGGATCCCGAGATTTCAAATGTCAATGCATCTGCACCCTTACAGCTCGCTTTCGCTTGTCGCAGCAGCAGTGCTACTACTAGTAACTAGTACCTTTACTACTACTACCACCACGACGACTTGTACTGCAGATGATACGAAGCAGAAGTGCTGAGATAACACTAACAATAAAATGCATGATGACAGCAATCGCTATCTCATGTCCATTCGGCAGGGGAGCTTCGCTGGTACTGATACTGCTAGAGTTTTGCATTACAAGGCCAGCATTCTCATTCTAACGGTCTTCTCAAGATCAAGTGGGACATGTTGGACAAGCATGCAACCTACACATGTCGACTGACATGGCTTACACCATCTACAGGGAAATAAGACCAGTAATGAGAATCACGCTACTTCACTGCATGCTGTGAAGATGCGAATGCTGAGCAGCATGCAACCGTTGATGTGGCAGTAGAATGAAACACTGCTCCTGGCCTTGACTTGCCATAGCAGAAAGTCTATCCCGGTAGCCATCAGAAACACGAACTACAACACCAGCATCAACAACAGCAGCAGTGGCAACAACAGTGAATAGCGCTTAGAAGATGAAGCATTCCATCAACTCTCGTAAACGGGTTGATCCGACACCAAGGGCTGAAGCTCGGCCGGAGGCCCTTCTACCCTCTAGTTTCTCGTCCAAATTCTGTTCTTCTGAAGGCTTCAGCTGTGTGACATCATTAACGGCCTCGGGTGCAGCACCGAACACTTGCTTCAGGGCCTGGCACGCAGCATGCTTGTGTTTGGGCTCTCAGGGCTTTGCCGAGAGCATCGTTCGGGGAACGGGAAACATTTGGAAGAGGGTTGAAGGGTGTGTGCGTGTGGGCAAATGCAAAGGCAGGTTGGGGAGAACGAGCTGTCGGTCAACCACAGGTTGTGCAGGCGGTAACATGCAGACTAAGCAAGGGGTTGTAGGCATTTTGGCTACGGCTACAGGGTATGCAGGCTGCTGCAAGGTGGCAGGGTCAAATCAACTAGTACGTCATGAAACCAATGCGAAGCAAAGCTTTTCCCTCAACCACGAATACAGGGGCCTTAATAATTTGAATAGGGTTTGGGGGCCCATTCTACTACAGTTATATTAAGGAACCCCCAAAATAGTATAGGTAACTATGAAGGCCCTTATGTTAGGCGGCCAGGGGCCCTCATCCCTCCCAGGCCCACGTCCTACGCCCCCCAACTTTGCAGCCGGGCCAGAACCTGTGATGTAAGGGCCTTTGGGGGGTTCCTTTAAAGGGTTCCTTAAAGGGGTCTATCAGGGATCTACTATAGGGGTCTATGGTTTAGGGTTTAGGGTTTAGGGTAATGGCAACGCTGAGACGATTGAGTGAGGCTACGTGTGCGCGAAAGTTTCAGAGATTAGAGAATCTTAAGATATAGGGGCAGAAGAAGAATAGGAGTTCTACACAAAGGCAACAACCGGATAAAGGAGCCGCGAACTATAAGAAGACACCGCTCAAAGTTCAGAAGCACGAACTGGATGCGGCAGCGCTTCGAGGATACGGATGCGGGACAAACTTTGTAGAGTTTGAAGTAGGATGTTCCCGATAGGCCCTGCGGATATGTGTGTACATATATATATATATATATATTATATTTATGTATTTATGATTTATTTATTTACAATACATGTATGGACGAGTGCATATGCCCATATAACTGCATACACACTCATTCCCCTGGGTACAAACTGAACGCCCAGTAGAAGCACACTGCAGAACAAGGAGAAGGCCAAAAGATGACTGAGACCAGAGAAGGATTCGGGCATAGGAGTTCTTAGGATCTGGGTGCTCTGACGCTCACGCTCGGACGAGATGAGGGCTTAGGGTCGTAGCTTGTTTTACCAATTCTGTCTCAGGGCTTCAGGGTTTAAGGCTTTTAGATTACCGGCCCGCCTGGTGTTTGCGGTGAAGCCAGAGGCCCTGCAGGCAAGCCGCGATTGCAGGGATGTGTTCTTCTGATCAACATGATCATCCACCTACTTCGCGTGCTTAGTAATTATACATCGACATCACAAAGCGAGACCAAAGCAAAGAGTCTGACAACTGGAGTTCGTCTTGACATGCGTGACCCCGGGAAACCCAAATCCAAACTTTGCGTCACTTAAGACTGCCCGTCATCATGGCTGGTGCATGTTTTTTTCACTCGTTGGGCACTCTCTCTCTCTCTCTATGTCTCCCTCTTGCTGTCCTCCCCCTCTCTCTCTCTCTCTGTTCTCGCAGCTTGAGGAGCAAGGTGTGGATCTTTTGTGACAAGTAAGGCTGAAGTAGTCCGCAAAACAACAGTGCACGCTGATGATATGACGATATAATATTGATGGCTGCTATTCCTGTCGTATTTGGTACGGCCTTGCGCCAAAAGCTTGATAACAAACTGGGCATCCACAAATTCAAACTGCTGCTCACAGACAGCGTAGCCATATGTCTACTGACCCTGTGCAGCTTTGCTGTGGCGCCAACAGTCGAACAAAAACAGCCCAGGTGCCTGGGCATCCAATTCGGTCATGATGGTGAAGACCAGCTGCTCGTATCTGCGCGTCCAGGGCATGAGAACAAAACCCCCGCCTCATAGACTCAACGGGGTGGTTGTAGAACTGAATGCTGAGAGCCTCCTATTGAATGATTGTTCCGTCACACCACGTGCGTCTGAAGCAACCATGCAGTCATGCGGTAACTGCTGCTACCACCACCACATACTACAACTGCATCTACATACTCCTCCTGTTGCTAGCCCACCTGGTGCGGTGCACACAGCGACTCCAAAATGGCCACTGGTAAGTTTGTCAGTCATCGCTTCTGCGCTTAGGGCCCCAGAAGTGATAAGCACATCTTTATCGCGGTTCTACTAGTAGGACGATCTTAGGTTTGTCCTTCAACTTCTCCAGTCTCACACTTTCACCTGAGACCCGAAATAAAAGAGCCCTTCGCCAAGACTTACCCAAAACCTTGCATGAACCCTGAACCCTAAACCCTGAACCTTAAACCTCAAACCCTGAACCCTAAACCGCCTTGCTCGCTCCGGAGTGCCAGGCGGAGGAACGAGCTCCGGCCCCATGCCTCGGAACTTGTCCTTGGCAACGTACTGCAGGGGTCTTAATCATTTGAATAGGGTTCCTTTAAAAGGCTCCTTAAAGGGGTCTATGAAGGATCCATGATAGGGTTCTACAGCGTAGGGGTCTTAATAACTAGAATAGGGTTTTTGGGGTATATTCTACCTAGTTATAATAAGGAAACCCCAGAAGAATATAGGTAATTGTTAAGGCTCCTATATATGTGCTACATTAGATGCCCGGCTGCTCTCGGGACCTGAAGATCTAAGAACCAGACTAGGGCTTTGGGGTATACTATTGTGTAAGCATAATAAGAACACGTAGGACTAGGATTTATTTTGGGTTTCAAGGCCGTGGCTATATTCGGACAGTAGCTTATTACATGGATCTGTGTGGGTAACTGGGCTTCCATAGGAAGGCATTGGGCCGGGAGTCCCTCTAATTACGTCGGATCTTGTCATGCTGAATTAAATGATTGTAGTCTAGCCTGCACACTGCAACATCTCTGACTGGAAAGTCTGGATGATGTGCTCGCCTCGGTGGTCCGTAATCCGTAAAGATGGGGCTTCACTTACCTGAGAAAGCCCGCTGTGTAAAGTATCTACGCAAACACATGCGCAGAAACACACAGACACACACACAGAGGAACGCCACATGGTGCCAATAAGGGCTTGGAAGTGAGCTTGTTCCGTCTTGACGGCCACCGGAGTGTCTGCTCTCGAGGAAGCTTGGTTAAATACGCAGCGACACGGAGCTTCTGCTTGCTGTAGGGACAACCAAACCGTATTAACACAAAAAGCAGGCAGTGTTTGGGTATATCCAAGGAAGACAAACCCGAATAAGTGGCAATGCCTAAGTAGATCTGACAGACTCATCCTGGATTTGGCCATGATGCGCCCAAGTAGTTGTTGATGGCGGCACTTTCATACATGGTCAGAGTCCCATCCTTGGGTGGTCATTGCCATGCTCCCCATTTCAGAACTTTCAGCTTTTCCTTCTTTCTGCAGACCGTTGAAGTCCAGACTAAACGGATCACGGCTGTAGCACAACGTAACATGCGACACAACACCACGACGAGCAGGTTGGTGAAAACTTCGACTTTGCTACTCCTGGTGTGCATCAGCCGACCAAGTAAAAGTCCATCGTCGTTCCGCTGATCAATACGATGGGCTAGCCCGACGTTGAAATCTCACGGGTCGGAAACTCTATTTCAAACGTCTAATCACTAGTCGCCACCATTCCCTCCAACTGCTGCAAAAACAACCAGGGGGCTGTCAGTGATGGTACCTTTCCGAATGGATTGGCCTTCAGGGGGATTCAAGCCGCCATGCTCCAAATGATGTTGCAACGGATGGTGTCACTCATATGACATTATGATGATCTCCAAAACAATGGCGATCACGGCGATGCGGTCGATGATGATAACTCGCTGACGACGTCACGACGTCGACGACAGTATCAACGAAACACTTGAACCGCTTCTGCCGACTGTGTCCAGAATGTGATGCGCTTTATGGGCCCTTTTGAACCATGAGGAGTAGCGAGCACCTCTTTAAAACAAAAAACAAGAGAAGCTCGAAGCCGACTGGGCTTCGATAAAGGCCCAGGGCTGTGGTGTGCAGGATTTTGGGTTTGGGGTTAGGATTGGGGTTGAGGTCATTAGTCTTGTTGAGGTCACAGGGCTGAGGGTTTGGGATGTGTGTTCAGTACCCTCGTCCATGAATACATTTTGTGCAACGAATTTCCTTCATGCAGGCTCCTGCTTAACACGCCATTCCTCAACAGCGAGTGGGAACAGGATCCCCATGGTAAAACTTAACTGTGAACTCGCTTGGTCAACGAGCCCTGTCCTTGTTGGCTTCCGTTGAACGTGGCATTGCTGGTACAAACGTGTAGGGAAGCCCCATCTCCTTCAAGCAAATCGGGTAGGGCTGTAGGGTCCAGGATTCTAGAGCTCACCTTGGCAACGCGACAGGCTCACTTGTAACAGCCCGGCAGAAGGCACCTCATGCTCCCTGAACTCCTGTGTCCCACCGAAACTCCTTATGCAGGTAGGATGTGTTAAAATCAAAAGCCGATAGATCAAACGGTCCTGTCCATGGTTTAGGGCTTATGGCCGAGGGTTCCATCGTCCGAAGCTCAGACATGCTGGAGCCGTCAACAGTTCGCAGAATCTCGACTCCGGTCATGCAGGCTTGGTGACTTCTCTGCCTACGAGATCGTATGTAATTGGGCACAGTAGCCAGTAAAAAGGATAGATAGATAGGACGATAGATCGACAGATAGACATCTGTAGCTAGCTCAACAGATAGAGTGCTAGTTAGATCGTTAGATAGAACAGATAGATAGACATATAGGTAGAAAGAGGCAGAGAGGGGGAGAGAGAGAGAGAGAGATAGCTAGACAAATAAACAGATACACAGATGGATAGATCGACGATAGATGGACCGAATGATAGAGATAGGTAGATAGATAAAGTGATTGATTGATTGGTTGGTTGATTGGTTGCTTGGTCGCTTGGTCGCTTGCTTGCTTGCTTGCTTGCTTGCTTGGTTACCTGGTTGGTTGGCTGGTGGGTTGGTTGTTTGGTGGGTTGGTCGCTTGCTTGCTTGCTTGGTTGGTTGGCCGGTTGGTTGGCTGGTGGGTTGGTTGTTTGGTGGGTTGGTTGGTTGGTTGTTGGGCTGGCTGGTTGATTGATTGATTGCTAGATAGATATTCGCATATATGCAAGCATGAGTGATATATATATATATATATATATACATGTATATACATACATACACATAAAAAAGGTGTGTGTGTGTGTGTCTTAATGTGTGTGTGCGTGAATGTGTGCACATTTGTGAAAATGCACAACTTTTGGTGTATAAATACATACATGTATACATATATATATATGCATCATACCTAGCAGATATGCTTGTCTCCTCAAGCATCCACACATTCCTGAAGGGTCGCAGCTTCGCATTTCCAATGAGGATCAGCCCGGATGTGGCTGCCATGGCGGCGGTGGAGTGGCCTTTGCAGGCCTTCACTAGAAAGCTTCAGAGTTACAGCTCCCCGCATGCCGAAATGAAGAACAGCTCGACCGAAGGATGTTGTGAGGCTTGTTGGAGTCTGACTCCATATGCTCATCAGTTTAATTGGAAACCTGCAACCTGCGATCACTGCTACGGCTTTTCGCAGGAACCGCACCGACAGGATTTACTGGTGGGCTGCGTAGGTTGTCCCGGCCGGGTGCATCCACAGCCGTGAGGCAATCACGCAGAATGGCGGAGCCCTTCAAGCTCTTCTACAGGTGCCGATATGATCTACAACTTCGGGAGCACACGTCGGAATTCAGTGAACAGCCATGATCCCGGTAGGTCTCAAAGCATGCAGGCCAAAACATCGGAAAGCTCGTTGTTTACCAAAGATACCACCACCAGGGTTTCAGGCTTACGTCTCTCCTGTGGGCAAGCCAGGAGAGTCGCTTTTTTCGGTTTAATGCTTTCAACGTCCGTTATATATCTCTTCGCAGCAAACCCTAAAGCTCATAAACCTACAGGTTGGGGGGGGGGGGGGGTTCTTGCCAGTATGACCAGAAAGAAGTGCACAGCATCGGATGGCCAGAATCAGAATGTTCTGAGACTTAGAGTTCAGTTCAGTGGCTTTGGGGTTCAGGGATTCGGGTTCCGAAAGGCAGCAAAACGGGCGAGCTATGGATTTTGGGTTGTACAGGGCTCACTAGACACACACTCACACAAAAGCAACAACAATAACCAAACCGCCTAAACCCTTATCGAAACCGTTGCGCACTATGAGAACCCGGTAAAGCCAGACACGAGTCATAACCCCAAGCCTCCATAGGTTTTCATAGCACCATGCGGAGCTTAGATTCGCACACATGTGAGCCCCATAAGAACCCTTTTCAGCATGACCTTGGATGGTGTACCAGCGAACACTCCTAAACCCGAAACCCAAACAACTCTGAACCCTAGACTCCAAACCCTAAACCCAAAACCCAACACAACCAAAATCCTGGGTCCTTTTGTGCAGCTTGAGGAGGTGGAGGAGGAGGGTCTCCCAGAGAGCTGGCAGCGAGGTGCGGTTCTTCTGGGTTCCCCTAAACCCTAATCCCTACCTTTAAAGGCCTCTTCAAGGGATCGCTCAGAGTACCTTTAAGCGCCTCTTTAAGGGATGTTCTGGGTTCCTTTAAGGGCCTTTTTGATTTTAAGGCATCTGCAAGGGATCGTTCAAAGTACTTTACTGGTTACTGCAGGAGTTTCGGGCATAGGGATGGTTCTAGTGCTTTTATGGGCTAGGATTTGAGGGTTTAGAGTGTGGGAGCTCAAAGTTGTGAATGAACGGCGGGCGTCTAAGGGACTTGCAACAGGGTTCTGTAGAAGATGTCTCCGGCTCTCGCACAAGAGTTCCACAAAAGTGCATTGCCCAGCCTTCCTACCTTTGCTTCTTTACTGTTGTATTTCCCCTTCTAGGTGCCCGGTTATCCGTATTGGGTCTAGTTACCTAGTTGTTTGTTGTTCGGCTTTTTGGTGTTACAGGGAGATGGCGTTTAGGGGCTTGAGGAGCCAGACTCGGAAGCCCAGCTGACGGTGCTGTAGGCTAATAACCTGCAGTCTAGGTAACTGGGCTTCTAGAGTCTCGAGCTTCTGAACAAGGTCTACACGGATGTACATACACAAAAATGCACAATAATGCAGTCGATGTATGTATACCTCGTTAATGTGTGTATGCATGCAGCATACATTGCACATAATTATACGTACACGTATTCATAAACATATATACATGTGTGTATACGTGTGTATTGGAATTTACATATACATATACATATACTTATACATCTACATATACATTTTACGGCTCCAGGTCTAGACTCAGGCGATGTCACGCCTTCTAACCCCTCGATGCGGGTAGCTCATCATCTTCGATTGGGCAGCCGAAGCTGTTGCAGTGAACCGCCTAACCATCTCACATGAGCCCTAAACACTACACCGACCCTGTTCCAGCCACAGGCCTTGGAACGGAAAACCTCGAGGAATTCCTGCCTTCAACGCACTCAACCCTACCAACACGGTTTGGGGGAATCAGTGAAGGAAGCCAAGCCCCCACAAGCCTATACCCAGAACCTGAAAAGCCCTAAAACCTGTAACCTGAAAAAACGAACGCGAAATCCTAAGTTCGAAGGACACCTTCAACCCTGCAGGCAAGATGAAAACACCTTTTTGCAGCTGGGCTCGTAGTGTCAGCCATGATAAAATCAAAAAAAACCCTAACCCTGAATCTGACACCCTGAACCCTAAACCCAAAACCCTAAACCCCTACTACGATTGTGCGTGTGGCCTAAGTTAAGATATACATGTTATTAGGAGGTTAAGTAAGTTAGATAAAAAGTTAACATAAGCTAAAAAAGGTTAACATATGTTAGCAAAAGTTA
>BGNK01006702.1:12778-23513 GCA_003297005.1 Symbiodinium sp. clade A Y106 | reverse complement strand
GCCTACCAGCTGATGCTGCAGAGTGGTGTGCCAGCAGACAACATCATCCTGATGATGCAGGACGATGTAGCGAACAGCTCGGAGAACCCGTTCCCCGGCCAGCTGTTCAACAAGCCGGGGGAGAACCCGCCTGATGTCTACAAGGGCTGCAAAGTCGACTACTCTGGGGACATTGTGACTGGAAAGCTGTTCATGGACGTCCTGACCGGAAACACGGAGGGTGGGTTCCCGTTCCACGAGAAGAGTGGAGCCAGTGACACTGTGTTCGTGAACTTTGTGGACCATGGCGGTCCCGGCATCATCGCTTTCCCCAACGGCCCAGTGCTCACGGTCAAGGAGCTCTCCCAGACCCTGAAGACCATGCAGAGCAAGCAGATGTTCAAGCAGATGGTCTTCTACATGGAAGCCTGCGAGAGCGGCTCCATGTTCCCAGACCTCAAGGCGAACGGGACTTGTAAACTCCTATAGACACTTGCAAAAACCTATGAGAATCTGAAAGCCCGCAAAATCTCTGGTTAGACCCTCTTCTGTACACGGCATCAAAGCTTCACATCATTGTCACCACCATCATCATCGTCACCATCATCATCATTGATCATCACCATCACCAGGCGGACAGCTCCGCGTAGCCGCGTAGCTTGTGCCACCATGGCGTGTAGGATACGGCATCCTGGCGTCACAACAACAAAACAAAACCAGGCGGACAGCAAGATCCTTGCAGTTACCGCCTCAAACGCAGACGAGTCTTCCTGGGGAACGTATTGCGGTGATTCTGCCATGGTGAAGGGCAAGAATGTCGGTTCCTGCTTGGGTNGGAACGTATTGCGGTGATTCTGCCATGGTGAAGGGCAAGAATGTCGGTTCCTGCTTGGGTGACCTGTTCTCCGTGAACTGGATGCAGGACGACGACCTCGGCAAGTTCAAGTCCGAAACCTTCCGTAGCCAAATCTCCAAGATTACGAAACAAACCGATAAGAGCCATGTGTGCAGTTTCGGCGACAAGTCGTTCGAGGATGAGAAGATTGGCAACGTGGAGACCGCAAGCCTTTCCGTGAGCCCATCGGATGCAGCACAGGGGGCCGTGGATGCACGTGACATCTACATTACTCAGGCTATGTGGGCCTGGCAGCATGCTGCAGACTGGGATGCAAAGCAGAAGGCTTGGAAGCGCTTGGCTGGTATCATGAAAGACCAGGAGGCCGATGAGGCCCTCTTTGCCGGCATGGCTGCTGCGGCCTGCGCGGACGTGAACCCAGAGCACCTGATCCAATGCCAGAAGAAGATTCTCAGCGAGCGCATGGAGATGACTCAAATGGACTGCCACCATGAGCTGGCACATGCCGTGCATGAGAAATGCCCGGCATCGGAGTACCACAACTCCGCGGGGGGATGGAACGGCTTCAACATGAAGTTTGCCAGGGTGCTCCTGAATCTTTGTGAAAGCCAAGGANCGTGCATGAGAAATGCCCGGCATCGGAGTACCACAACTCCGCGGGGGGATGGAACGGCTTCAACATGAAGTTTGCCAGGGTGCTCCTGAATCTTTGTGAAAGCCAAGGAATCCTCGGAAAGTCGACAACACAGCTTGTGGACCTTGTCCACGAGCGCTGTGCAAAGGCTGCGCTTGGTCGTGCCGAGACGCAGATCGTCGTGTAGAGGGCCTCGTGATGCGTCGTGCCGATTTTGGGCCTATATTTAGTGTCTAGGTAATTTGCAGCTGCCGCTGCTTGGCCTTCCGCCAAGAAATCCTTCCTTTGGCGGGCTGCCCGAGGCTTCAATTGCAGGCCCGATCTCCGAGTTCCAGCAGAGCTGGGTGAACCCGTGTGCACTTGGCACCGACCACCCTGAGACAAAGGGCTGCTCTCAAGAGCTGAGTGTTGTGCGGCCCTCGTGGGATGCTTCAAGTTCTGAGCCATACCAAAGCTGTTCTCTCGCCTTTGCAGGTGGACCAGGATGCCCAGGAGGCCAAGAAGATGGAAGCCTAATCCCTCAGCGGCTCAGAGAGGCTCAGAGACTGGGCCTGCTCTGCCGTTCCCGTTCCATCTGTAGGGGGCAGTATGGTGATCTGCAGGGCCCGAACTGATCATTCCACAGGCTGCCCTCATTCGCTCCGCGGGAGTTGACCTCTCCGAGCACAGCTCCGTCTGAGTTCCGCCACCGACCCTGCAGTGTTCCAAAGCAGTAGGCATGACATCAACTTGGTCGCACCCCGTGTGGACTTGTTTCCATCAGCCGGTGGAGTGGCAGCAAAATGTGAGGAGGGCTCCTTGGAGCGACAAGCTTTACTTCCGGATACTAGACTCGGCCTGCACAACACGCAAAGCATCAGAAGCGCTGTGGGGAAATGGGTGATCCCCGGAAGCATTGCAGCCATTTACCAGCCTGCCGGAGTTGGGGGCTGCTTGGGCCCCTGCAACGGCACACCGGCGACTGGCTACGTCATTCGCAACCTCAAGAAGCATTCTTCTTGAACCTCAAGAAAACTGATATTCAGTCGAGACAAGTGCCAAAGACTATCACACTTGCGCGAATAGCATCTGCCATCATTCTTCTACGAAGAGTCGTGAATATCTCTATCATCAAGCGCCATGAAATCTTCGACCCTGTTTGCCCTGTTCACTTTGGTGGGTGGGCAGAGCATCCCAGCCGCTGGGCCTGTTGGAGTGATTGCAGCGGCCAGGTGCGAAGGTGACTGGTAATGACGATGGCATAGATGGTGATGTCGAGCTTGCGACGACTAAGCAGGATGAGGAGGATGATGGCACCCCTCTATCACTATGACGACGACGAAGTGGAGTACGACGAAGACGATGAAGACGATGAGGATCACGAGGACGACGAGGATGAAGAATCAGCACATTGTCAGGATGACAACGACGACGACAATGACAATGATGATGATGGTGATGATGATGATGATGATGGTCGTGGTGACGGTGCTGGTGGTGGTGATGATGATTGTGTCTCATGATCATGACGATGCTGATGGTGGTGATGTCAGTGATCGCAGGTTATGTCAACGATGATGAGGAAGAGGCAGAGGCAGAGGCAGAGGCAGAGGCAGAGGCACAGGCAGTGGCCGGGGCAGGGGCATGAGCAGGGGCAGGAGGAGGAGGAGGAAAAGGAGGAGGAAGAGGAACAGACAAACGAAGAGGAAGAGGAAGACGAAGAGGGTCACGATGATGATGACGATGATGGTGATGATCATGTAATGATTGTATTGATGGTGGGGCTGGTGGCGGCGGCGGCGGTGGTGGTGTTGTCGATACCAGTGACGGCAACGATGGTGATGCTGGTCGTGACGATGGTTGCGTGCGATCACGACATCGGTACTGCTTGTGATACGAATGAGGGTGTAATAATGCAGGGAGATGGTGCTGAGGAAGATAATCCTGACAGTGATGAAGATAAGTGTGAAGTCTTGCTGAATTAGCGGCAGCAGCTAAGGCAGAGCAGACGTCGCAGCAGCGTGCCCTCTTCGCCGAGCACAGGGCACGAGCTCAGGCTCAGAGCGACTCGACTGAAGACGCTTTTCGGCCTCGTGTTTGACTGTAGTGGTTTTAGTGTTCGGGTTTAGGTTCAATATTCGGATGTGGGGATATTGAATCCTTCGGCCGGGATTTGAAATGCACACCATACTTTGCATTTCATGACCCATTGATGCCGAAGAATTCCGGCCGGACCACACCGAAAAGCAAACCGCACTAGCTATCAGTAGCTAGTTTCACAGCAGTTTGCGAGATAACTTGCTTGAGAGAATCACGCTCGACTTAAACACCAGAACTCATGGCTCAGGTGCGTCAGCCACTCCAAAGGTGCTTGAGTTCTTCGCAGCGCGGCAGCCTGTATTCTGGGTCCAAAGATGTCTGGTTTATGATGATGGGTGGGCCGTATACCCGAGTCAGTAGAGTTTCTTGGATCTGCGTGGTACGGTATGGTACGGTGCTTGCGGCAGTTGGAGTCGGCGAGCCAGATCGGGTAAGGTGCATGACAGGGTTAGCCCGAAAAACCGTGCTGACCTAAGTTAAGATCAAGCTACCCCTATAGGAGGTAGTGTGAAACTGCCCGAGGACTCGCCGCTGGTGCGTCAGACGCTTCGCCACTGCTGCGAGGATCGCCAACAACACCTCAAAGCAATGCCACGTAAGACTAACATAGTGCGGGAGCAAGCGAGAGTCAGCATCGTGGCACTTTCAGATTCGTCTCCGCGAAGCTCCAAGCCTCTGATAACCTCTGTCAGCGAAGAGGACCTGGCCGAGGAGCCCGCAGAGAGCCTCCTGCGACGCTACCGGGCAGAGGTCGGCTCCAGAAAGGTTCGGGAAGAAGATAGGGGTAGGTAGCAGTAGACGCAGTGAAGAATTGAAGAAAGCAACGTCATGAGCAGCTACTGCGGACCCCAACCGCCTGCAACCTGCGACTGTTGAGGCACGGGCAGCGGAAATCGCTCATGCATTTCCCGCGACTAGCATCGGGGCCATGTGGCCAGATGCCTTGGGCCCAGATCCGCTCAGCATAGGACTTGTCACGTGAGCTGCAGGAAAAGCCTCACATACCAGCAGCCCTCAGGTCACCATTGATGAGGTTCACAAAGAGCCTTGGTTTCTCAATGAGTGGCAGGCCGTGGAAGGGAAGGGTCTGGGACTGCTGCAGGTGGAAAGTGCGGGTATGAGCGCAAACTCTGGAGGGTTGATCTTGACATACGCCCGCCCGAGCCGATCCCATTCTAAACGTTACGCCGTCTACGCCCTTTAAAGATGCCTGGGCCTGGAGCCCCGCCTGTCAGGCTGGCCTTCTCCAGCAGTCCAACTTCTCGGGTGGACCGAAGGCGCTCGCCACGGTCTCGAACTAGGTTTCGGGTAGCTGAATGCGGGAACCAGACTGCCGGGGTGTGGGGGGGGGGGGGGGNGGGGGTGGGTAGCCGGACTGGTATTGGGTCACGATCTGGGCGGTGTAGTTGCTCCGTCCCCAATGATGCCTCTGCCATCTCTGTGTCTCTGTCGTTCAAGATACCCGTCCGGTCGTGCCCCACAACCTCCACTTTCCCCAGCAGTCATAGAGTTCCGGCATTTCACAAGGATGCACGTTGAGCCCGCTTCTGTTTATCATCGTCATGACGGTCTTGATGCACGACGCTGTTTCAAATCTAGGTGGTGCTGCGCTGCTTGCATACAATCGTGGGGATTTGGCCGATATTGTCTATGCTGATGATACACTGTTGCTTGGCACATGCGACCCTCATTTGCAGGATTATCTGTCTCAGGTCGCGGATGCTGGGCTGTTGTATGGCATGGAACTTCACTGGGATAAGTTTCAATTGCTACAGGCGCAATGTCAAGCAATCATTCGGACTCTAATGGGTGAGCGTATTTCGCCAAAACTGGGCATCGACTATTTGGGATCTGTTCTCAGTCTTGATGGGCTGCCAGGGCATGAACTTGGTCGGAGAATCGGGATGGCAGAGAGGGATTTTCTTGAGCTCCAAAAAGTTTGGAATTATCGCGGGAGCGGAAGGTTCATATCTATACAACTCTCATTGAACCGGAGCTGATGTATTCCCTGAGCTGCTTGTGTTTATCTTCCGCAGATCGTCGGCGTCTTGATGGCTTTCAAAACCGCTGCTTGTGAAGTATATTCTGCATCCCACCTGCTTTCATCTCGAGAGTGCCCAATGCGGAAGTTCTGCGCAGAGCTTGTTGTCCCGCTGCTACACACATGATCTTGAAACGACAACTCCACCTTTTCGGCAAAGTGCTGCGATCTGCATACGACCACCCCTTGCACAGCTGCTCCACATTTATTCGTGGAACGCTGCAGCCTGCTACAAGTATTTAAGTATGTCACATTTGTTAGGGACAAAGCATGTCAATCCTTGAAAGCCAGCGTGAGATGACCAGCCTTGTACAGAATCCTCATGTCTGGAATCGTGCCAAGTCCTGGTCCAGCCTGACTTGTGGATACTGCCCGCTCTCCTTCAAGAACTTGGCACGATACTCCATCGCTGGTCCACTGCTCGACACTCTTCGCCAAGTTTGCGGGTTCGTGCCTCCGCTTTCCTGGCCACCGGATCTGTCGGACCAAGTCTGCCGCAGCAGATTTCCCTGCTGGCTTCTCCATTGTTCGCGCCACTTCGCTGCCGCTCTTTGTGATCCTTGAGTAGGATAGAAGGTCGGACTCTGCCCATCCGTAGCCGTAGCTCTGGTCCTGCTCTCGCCATCGCCCATAGTAAGAGGAGCCATGCCCTCCTTCCCATAGCCCCATGGCTGCTGTGGCTTCCTGCCCATGTGCCTGTTGCCACAGCCTGTATCGGGGAGCACTGTGGTGCTTCTCAAGCAAGAGAACCTCCTTCCACGGCGTTTCTCGTCCTGCTGGAGGCTTTGATCCGCTTCCGGGCACTTGCTCTCAGTTGGGGCCCTTCTGCGCCAGCTTGGAGAAGACATATTGCACTGGGTACATATATATATATACACATATGTATGTATGTGTATATATTATATATACACACACATACAAATACACGCATAAATGCACATGCGTGCATACATACATACGCACCGGCAGCAAACACAAAAGCTTGACGGACCTTTGCCCGGGAGCTTCCGGAAGGCCGTGAATGACTTGACGCAGCAGCAGATCTACGGCTGCCGACCTTTCGCGGGAACCGGGCCAACTTGGACACTTCGTCTGCTTTTCGGGTTTGTACACATCCAGGATGATCCCACGGATTGGTCCACGCTCTCTCGTAGCCTCGATTGCTGGATACGTCTTGATACCATGCAGATGCAAGCCGGTACCTTGCAGTCAGGAAAGAAGCTGCGGAGCGCTTGAGCCTAAGATGCATAGCTGGTACCACGGAGGCAGCATCTGGGGAGTTCGAGGCTTTGGAATTTAGGACTTGCAGAGGCTAGATTCCGGCTAGAGCCGGTCAAGGATTCTGCAATTGCAATCCAGTCTTGTTCCTCCGGCAGAAGAGCCGAGGATCTACATTGCTCACAACATGCTCCGGTTAGATTTCGGCTCCTTGCCTGGATTTGGCGACGTGACGGCCGTGTTCAACACGACACTGGTGCACGACATGGTCCTCATTGCTCCGCCACTTGGCCCTCTGACGGCTTTGCAACTGTCTTGAGATGATGGGGGTATTGTGGGTGCACGTTTGTCCAGTGTGCCATACCTTTGTCCAATCTGTTCCGTGCAGGCACGACACAGGCTGGGTGGATGTGCTTGTGTAGGACATCCAAGCAGCTTTGAGTTCCGGCAGCTCCGATCGAAGTGCCTCGCCCTGAAGGTCAGTATGGTATGGCGTGCCTTCATGAGGGTGTGCCTGGCAACTGGGTGAATGTCTATTATTCGGATTCTTCTTCTGAGTTGTCAGTCTGCAGGGTTTTGGCAGAGTACCCTACACCCGCCTCTCGCGAGCTGGTTGCCGATGCGGAGTTGTTTCACCGGGTTCCCCTGCAACACGCAAACGCAGTGCTAGTGGTATTCGTGAGCACGTCACATCTGGAGCGGGGGCCTTGCCTTCTATGACTACTCAGGCAATTTTACGCCACCACCGCTGAACTGCTTCTGGGTTGCCTTGGAACCCAGTGACCTGAGTAATTAGCCAGACAGTGTTTGCAACACTTCGAAGGTGTGCTGATTGTCGCAAGCACCGTAGTGGCGGCCTTTGGACACTGCTGACCTCAGTGAAGAATCCAGAGTCTTGCTGTGATGAACAGCAAAGGCTCTGTTTGGCCGGGACAAGTCCTGGGCACCCTGGACCGAGCTGGGTCGTGCAAAGAATCCTTGCAGCCCATACACTTATCTCTGCGAGACGTGTGGGCGGGCTGACCAGTTGAAATTGCGAAGGACCATTTGGATCACCTCATATTGCCCAACCTCTACATGGCCTACAACACTTCGGCAACTCTTCCATTTCCATTTAATACCAGCTGCGTGGATGGCATCTGGACATGCAGGTTGATGTTGGGTTGATGTTAGCTTCGGACTTCAGCCATGTTCGATGATTTAGTGATGCTACCAGCACGAGTCATCTTCATTCAGGCAGCTCTGAAACATGAGCTCAAGATGTTGGAAGTATCAGGTGTTTTGCTCGCGAGACTGAGAAGGGCAGTCACAGAAGTTGATCAGAGCTGACTCTTATACGAGCAGCAATGCTAAGAAGAAAGCATCTCTGCACTTCAATCAAGCCGAGATGCCACATCCCGTAAGCCCCATGGCCCAGGCGGTAATCTTTCAGTCCGGAACTCCATTCGGGCACTCTTCCAACGATCCGCAATATCGAAGGTTGCGTACGAGGTGTGCCGGGGGTTCGGGGCGCAGGCGACGTAGCCCACACAAGCGGCTCTCGCTCAGGAATCTGCGTTTCGGAGTGCCATACTGCCATGCTTGAAGCCGATCACCTCTTCAGTCATTACCCTTGAACTGCTGTGCAGCCTGTCAGGACATACCACCTCTGGATTTTTGGGCCTCCTTCCAGTTCCTGGAGGCAGGACATCACACATCCTCAGTCTCGCAGCAAGAGACTAGTGCATATCGACTAATTTTATCGCTAAACGCGACGCCGCCTCGGCGAGGGCAGNCCCCCCCCACCTCCCCTCCTCCCAAATCACGCCACTGGGAGGTGGGTTACTCTCCTATTAACCAGCCAAACTCCTCGAACCCACGGATCAAAACGCCTGGGGCCTCCGGCCTCGGCGGATTACGACACAACGCGCTACAACCATCATCACGACACTCGGAAGAATCGTTTCGGCGATGACAGCAGTTTTTAGAAACAGCAGTGGCATTAAGAGGTATGATGCTACGAAGAGTAGCAACCGTCGTCATTGTCATGGTCATCGTCGTCGTTGTCATCATCATCTTCATCGACCGTCCCAATTGCCATGACTAATGTTGGCACGGGTATCTGTATGGGTATGCGGCATGAGTATGAGTAGTCGATATGACTATATTATGATTGTTGAGTATTGGTCGCAGAGTCCTATCGGTGGTAGTAGAGGCGGTTCAGTTAGTGGTAGTGGTAGTTGTACCGGTACTGGTAGTGGTAGTCGTAGTCGTAGTCAGCAGCAGCAGCAGGAGGAGCAGCAGGAGCAGCAGGAGCAGCAGGAGCAGGAGGAGCAGGCGGAGCAGGAGGAGCAGGAGGAGCAGGAGAAGCTGGAGGAGCAGCAGGAAAGGAGGAGGCAGTGGCAGCAGAAGCAGCTGGATGAGGAGTAGGAAGAGTAGATGTAGGAGCAGGAGAAGGACTGGGAGCACAAGTGAAGTGGAGCAAGAGTGGGAGTGGGAGTAGGAAGGAGCGTGAGTAGGAGTAGGATTCGGAGCAGGAGCAGTAGCAGTAGAAGTACCGGCGGTGTTCGGGATGGTGGTGGTGAGATTGTTCGCACTGGCGAAGTCCTCCAATTGGAACTGGGCATCACCTGATCCTGTAATGGCCAGCATCCACCGGAGCTTCGTTCTCGAACTTCCCTCGGCTGTGCTTCGTTTCGTTTGCTTACCATGTAGCAGCAGTACGGCCTGGGCCACGCAGTCCAGGTTTTTGCTGCCAGACGACCCTTTTGCGAGGCAAACCTGCTTGGCAATCCTCGGCTCCCCGCATCGGTGAAGTATCTCATTGGCCCCTCGGCAGATGATCCTGAACTGGTTGGACTCACGGCGTGCTCTAGGGTTCACCGTGTTGAGGTTCCATCCGGTTTTGGCACATTGGCACAGGCCCATAAGCTCGATCCAATCAGCACAGCCCGACTGCCCAGAACCAATCAACGTGGGACTTCCCACCTCAACTCCAGTAGATGATCCCCAATGTCGTCCTCGGCCAAAAATCCTGAAGTTTAATCGTCGAAGCAGGTGTAGTAGCAGTAGTCGTCGTCGTTGTTGTTGCTGTTGCCGCTATTATTCGCATTATTTCGCATTTTTACCCCCGTCCGGCTTCAACAGTACATGCCACCCGCGCTAGATTGCCATTAGTTCCCTTCCTTGGGCCTTATAGGGGTTTAGAGGTTTGGGGTCAGCGACATTCCCCTTACCCACTTACCCAGACCCTGCACAAGCCTCTACCCATCTCTACCCTAAGTCGCTAAGCCATCAACCGAAGGCCCCAAAGCCTCAACCGCCAGGTAACTTCCAAGAGATCTTTGGCACTCCCGAGGCCGTCAGGGGTCTGCGGGGCTTTGAGAGGGATCCCGTTTCGGGAGTGTCTGCTTGAAGTTGAAGACCGTTGCTGGGGTTCCAACGTTGTGTAAATGACTCGATGACTCAGGTTTTGAGGATTCTCGCTAGCTTCACAGACGCAGCGGTATGTGGCGGTGCCAGCAGCTTTCGTTTTCTGGGGTTTGGTGCAGCTCTCCTTCATACCTACTACACCCCGCCAGGGCCGAGCACTGCAGCGACTGGCTGCCCACCGCGCATGGCACCATGCCCTGAAAGAAAGCCAGAGAGGATGCTACAGCGGGGTATACATATATATATATATAGTCACGCGATCCGCGGCCCCCGCCCCCACTCCCCTGTGGTTTTGGGTTTAGGGTGTAGCTCAGGCTTTTGAGTTTTGGGTTTAGGATTTGCGGTGTATGTTCTGCTTTGGGCTTAGAGCCTGCATTCAGGCGGGGTTTAGGGTTGGGTGAAGGGTTTAAAGTACAGGTTAAGGTTAATCAAAACAGGAGCACGCGCTACGTTATAGGGTTTACGGCTTGCGAAGGGCTTGCGTGTGAGCCTGGTGGCAGCTCCAACCCCCCGCCCC
>BGNK01006702.1:0-12764 GCA_003297005.1 Symbiodinium sp. clade A Y106 | reverse complement strand
CACCCCCCTACCAGACCATACCATGGGGGGGGGGCCTGGAACGCCAGACGCCTGACCATGTATGGTAGCCCCCCCCCTGAGTTATCTACCAGTTTTGGTGTAAATACTGTGTATTCCCCTGACCCGCAGTTTAAAAGACTACTCTGTATACTTTGAACCCTGCGTATGTGTATACTTGGAACCCTAGTATATGTGTGTGTGTATGTGTTTGCTTAGGGCAACGAGAGCAATCCCGATGCATCCCGAATTTTGAAAGACAATCCACGCGTGAGGCCTATTGATTTCAATAGGCCAATTGCATTCAATCGGGCCGTCGGATTGAAGATCCAAGATTCAAGATGTCACAGAACTCTCCCAGGGCATCTTGAATCTTGGATCGTGAATCCGCCAGCCCTATTGAATTCAATAGGCCTATTGAATTCAATTCAATAGGCCCCACCGGTGGATTGAACTTCAAAATTCGGGATGCATCGGTATTGCCCTCATTGCCCGAAACACGTGCGCAAGCACGTACTCTGGTATCCGTTGCATTGTTGTAGTTCTGCAGTAAGGTTCCTCAAATATAGGATGTCCCCGTAGGGCTGTAAGGTATTAGAAATCAACACCACTGGAATGTGCCAGTATTCTATGGGCAGTGCATAATACACGGCCACATACGAGAGAAGCCGACAAGCCCATACAAGCCCTAGTGCAACGTGATTGATCACGGGAATATTTTTCTGGCTAGGGGAAATGCAAGGTTTCTGCGCCTAACACACATATACATAGTTAAATATTTCTCAACCATGCAGCAAGGGCCGCAGCAAAAACCAATATCAAGACTGCAGCAATATGGCATAGTTGACTACATGTACACAAGCATGACCGCTTGACTTTGCATCGGATCAAGTATACAGTGTCATACAGTGTCGCCACTTACACAGACCAATGCTGACCCGATGCTCAGATGTAAATACGCGCATACAGGCACATTCCAGATAGCTTTGCATGTACCCACGGAGTCCTAACACCTTGTAAAGAAAATATCCAAAACCAAATGCTTTTACAAATCTACCTACGTTTGTAGTGTTAGTATTGATGTTTTGCCTAGTTTGCATAAAATGCATATCTACATATCTACATGGGAGCTTTCGTGTTTGTGTCGCATGTGAGACCTGGTGATATACAAGATCATGATTTAACATGTACCATGGAATCTCGTGCGTTGCCGCCTCAATGTGCTTTGGGATTCCTTGTATTTTGACTCGGGGTGCAAAGTCTTTGTTGCATACTGTGGTGACTGAAAACGGGTTGCTGCAATACTATATAAACATGCACGCACGCATACACAAGTAGTAGCAACCGCAACACTGGCCGGCGAATTGAGCTCTTGTATAGTTGATTACATATGCTGCTCGCATTTTCGTACGATATAGCATGTAGGATAGCTTAAGGTGTTAAAGTTAAGGGCTGTGGGCTCAATATTTTAGTCCGAGCAAGGCAGCGAAGTCGATACGCCTTTGCAGGGGTCCATGCACCTACAAAAAGGCTTCGGTGGGGATGTTGTAGGGGTTCCATCAGGGTTCCTTATAGGATTTATCAGGGTTCTAGAATGGATTTAGAAGGCCTCTGTAGAGATCTATAAGGGTTCCACTATCGATTTCTAAGGCTTCTATAAGACACCTATATAGTGTATACTTTTGGATGCAAAAGGGCTACGCCTACCTTTCCAATCTTTGGTCTGTGAGGGAGGGTGGTAGCCTATGTGGTACCCCGCTCAAAGACCAAGGTTCCTTTTTAATTTATAATCCTACACATAACAACTCCTAGAGTATTTATAGCCTTTGGAGATTTTGGGGGGCACGGTACCAATTCCAATCCCCTCCGCACCTTCGCATCAACCAAGCATTCCCCTCGAATCGGCCGGGATGTGCGCAGCCCGGGCAATGGGCCACTTCGGTCATCTCCACCCAAAAATGCCCAAAAAGGGTAGATAACCTATATATATATATATATGTATAGAGTATAGAGTTTAATATATTATATAATTATATATATATATACACACACACAATACATACAGACATATAATAAAAGATAGGCGAAGCAGCCTGTAGCCTCTACCGCTCGTGGCACCAAAGTGACAGAGATGATCTTAGGAAGACAACTGTATATTCACGGTTTAGGGTTTAGGGTTTAGGGAGGGCGAATGCTCAAATCATCACGATTGGTAACCTGTTGTGAGGATGGAAGCAGCCTCTCACAGTTATGACTTTGTATCATGTTGATTCTCTCATTTGCCTAGGCAAGACATGTGACAGTGCTGCTCCCCAAACCGATCGTGCACAAGCATACCGTATCAGACCGTAAACTACGCCCGCGAAGTTGCGCCGGGTTGCTGGCTTAAGAAGTATTGGCACAATGGATGCTCTCCATAGCGAGCGAGCTGCCACCCTTGCCAAGGCTCTCCCAGGCAAGCACGATCGTTAAGTGCACCATGAGGTCACCGTTTGGCCGTCACATGGTCAGGTTTACAGCCGAAAGCTGTCACGGTCCGGGATTCATCGTTGTGCAAGAATTCAGAATCCTGAACGCAGCGAAGGCCTCTCTTCTGGGCAGTTGGGAGCTACATGCCGTTCCAACCCAAGCAGGTGCTGGAAGGGTTCTTTCGCTGGCTCAACCCGTGCTGGCGGCCATTATCACCGTGTATGCCGTAGTCGGGTCGGGTACAGATGGGGCTTTCCTCGCAGTGTCCAGCTTCTTGCAGCGCCCTGGCGAGATGGTCAACACTACCACGACTTCAAATCGGCGCTTTGCAGACCCGGCAAATGCAGCCAACTTCACCGACGCTGCCGTCCCTGCAGGGGCTGCGGCCACGTTTGAGGAGGCCTGCACGAAGCCCTACCCCGAAGAAACATGTGAATACGATACTTCAGGGCCCGTCGTTCAAGCACCCTTCGTGAAGCCAGAGGCTCTACGGCTCAATGGCTATGGGACGAGTGAGAGATAGGGCACGGTGTTGGCTTGGAGAGTCTGGAAATCGACCACCTCGCTTCGCGCGGCCTTTACCCGTAAAATCCCGAAGCCTCAGTCCTTCTCCTCCGAAGCACATGTCTGCTTAGAGGTCTGGTCCAAGATTGAGGAGGCGCGTGCCTCCCGAAAACTCACGGAGGCAGACGTGGCGGAAGCGCGACGCGGTGGCAGTGCTGGTCATGTGGGTCCAGGCATTCAGACGCGTAGGAGTTGGGGCTTAGGAGTTTCAGCTCGGCGAACTTCTTGCACAGACCTCCGGATCAACTTCAACGTTTCAAGGGGGAGAAAGCGAGAGGAATGTGGTCCGTGTGTGCATGTTGATTGCTTTGGACCGGAGCCTCAAAGTGTCAACACAACGTAGCAGTGCAGAGATGCTCGGAACTAAAACGGGGCGGCTGTGGCTAACATCGGGGCATCAGTTTTTGTAAGACCTAAAGTGATCCTGCAGAGTGCTGTTGAGCTTTGAAGCAGCCCACACTACCCATGAGTCAATCAGGCACTGTTTTTTATCTCTCGCAGTCTTCTGCATCTTGGGGGTGCTTGCTTGTGGCCTCTAGTGCTCGTTCGACACCGTCGTGGCAACGTGGCAGTCCTTACGGGAGAAGGAGACTGCCCTGTGGAGCCGGGCGGCATGAAGAGTGTCGGCCTTGTTGCTACGGCGACTCCACTCCTCGGTTCGTGGGGGGCTGATACCGAGCATCCAAGCAACAAGCGGGGGTCCTTTACGGAGGGTTCGTGCCTGGTGAAAGGCTCTAAAGCTGTCGGAGCTGAGGTGGTCTTTGCTCGGCCCAGGGCAGGTGCGGGTGGCGCCGCTGACCGCAGAGGTGGGGGAGCTGTGGGAGTTGCAGACACTGCACCGAAGTCGGAATGCGCAGCCAGAAGTCTCAGCAGAAGCCCTGAAGGTTTGCGGGGATCACTGCGTGGCCTTGGACGTGCGCGGCGCCTGCGCAGCTTCGGCTGTGATATGGGCAAGAAAGCATGAAGGCAGAGGAAAGGTGAGGTTTCGGAGTCTTGGGAAGTCCAGGTCCAGGTTCTGTGATTCAAGACTTGGTTGAAGAAGTTGTTTTGCTTTTGCGTCGGTTTTTTTGGTAGCCGTCTTGGTCTTCTTGTTCGTGTTGCGGCCGCTTCCGCGGCCAGTGCTGCCACTTGGAGTATGTTTGTTGACAGGAATCCCATCATTGCACGGTTGCGTTCTTGCGGCATCGCGTAATGTAGTTGATTAATGACCCTACTCCCTGAATAGCCAGTAACGACAATGGGTGTCCCAATATTAAGGCTCTTAGATATGAGGGGTTTCTGAACCAGGCTTCTACATTTGTTAGCAGTATCATGGGGATGATCGTAGGCACTTAACCTAGTACTTTTGGAGGCACCACAAGTCACCAATTCACGAGATGCCGAGGTCTGTCTCAAAGATCATGCTCCGCTTGGAGCTTCTGAGCTTGCCCTAGTTGTTTAAGCTGTCGTGTGGAGACGGATCGCAGTGGAGGGTCTGCATGCCGGAGTTCCGCATAAGTCGTCACATTCATCGCACGACACGGTCATACACATGACCTGTTGCACAAGCAGTAGAGCGGCAGCAGAAGCAGAACGACTCGGACATACGACAACTGCACTATTGGTTTGATGATGCTGGCAGTGATCACCGCATATCATGGTCGCAACAGAGATAACGATGCAGACATGACAGACTTATTCGCGATGGTGTGCATTGCGATCCAAGCAGTAGCAGAGAGCTAAAGCGGGCAACTGAATTTCCTGATCATTGTTGTCTGAGTAAGCATGAACAGTAGACACGAGCAGGAGAAATGCCGTTACTCATAGCTTCTGCCACGCGAGGCACGATGGTACAGTCGCCATGTTTCAGCAGCAACAAAGTTTTCGTCCAGCACCAGCAGAAATAATCGCCATGATATGAGAGACGACATCACTGTCGCCGTAGTTACAATACGACCGTCTCCATGTGATCTGCATAGCAGTGGTCACGGACTTTCGTCTTTCGGAGGTCAGCTGCTTTCATGTGCTCGCATACTTGGAGCCTCTGGCGCTAGCCTTCTCTTCACTTCACTTTTGTTTTCCTAGCTTTGGATTTCCGTGTATCGAGGGGCCCGTTTATGCGTTCGGCAGCCCCTTGCAGAAGAGGAAGCCGAAGCCTGGGTTCATGACCGCCTGCGTCTCTCTTCCATCGGGTGCAGTACAGAGAAGTCCCGAATCAGAGGTAGCATTGACGATGCCAAGAGTCGCAAACCATGTTCGGTGCATATCATGTAGAGGGCAACAGGTGTCATTCTAGGCTCTAGGTTGTGTCTACAGTCTCTCAGATTTCACTACCGCCCCAGTGATTGGAACTTGCAAAGCCGCTCACAGCGCAAGTCTTAGGCACATGGCCTGCATATAGCATCTCATGGAGGACAGACAGGTCGGGTAACTCACAACAAGTTTCGCAGGCCCGTGCAATGTATGGTAAGAACGAGGTAGCCCCTTCCTACGGTCTCAGTTGGCACCTGCAGCAACATGGAAGTTATGCAGATATGCGTATGTCTGTAACTGTATACATGTGTGTGTAGATATGCATATAACAACCACAACAACAACTACAACTGCTGCTGCTGCTACTACTACTACTACGACTACGATTACTACTGCTACTGCTACTGCCACTGCCACTGCCACTGCTATTGCCACTGCTACTGCTACTGCTACTGCTACTGCTACTGCTACTGCTACTGCTGCTGCTGCTGCTGCTACTGCTACTGCTACTGCTACTGCTACTGCTCCTGCTGCTGCTACTGCTACTGCTACTGCTCCTGCTGCTGCTACTGCTACTGCTACTGCTACTGCTGCTGCTGCTGCTACTGCTACTGCTACTGCTACTGCTACTGCTGCTACTGCTACTGCTACTGCTACAACAACAACAACAACTACTACTACTACTACTACCACCACCACTGCCACACCTGCTACTTCTACTAGTCCTACTTCTCTACTACTCCTACCAACTACTCCTATCCACAGTCGTGCTCCGCCTTCTGCTACGCCTACTACTCCTACTGCTCCGCGCTTTTCCCCCACCTCCTCCTCCTCCACCACTGCCACTGGCACTACCACTACTACTACCACTACCACTGCCACTATCACTACCACTACCACGACCACCACGACCACGACCACGACCACGACCGCGACCACAACCAAGGCCACCGCCACCGACACCCCCACACCGCCACCGCCACCGCTACCCCTGCCCATTGCAACTGGCACTGACTATAACTAAACCACCATCCCACCACCCCCACCACCACCACCACCACCACCACNACTACCACCACTACCACCACTACCACCACTACCACCACTACCACCACTACCACCACTACCACCACTACCACCACTACCACCACTACCACCACCACCGCGACGACGACGACGACCACTACTAATACAAATACAAGTACAAAAGCAAAAACGAAAGCAAAGCACTCCTAGATCCTAATGCAAAATTGAAATTGTACTAGTACCAGTTTTGGTCATTGCCATTCCGGTTGGGGACGGTTTAAGACTGGTGGCCATGGTGTGGAGATTCTCCTGCCGGCTGCGACGGAGAGCAGCTTGCCTGGCCGCCATCTTTGTGTGGGCGACGACGCAGGTCATTTGAAAAACTGCGCTTGCTCGAGGTAAGCCTTGTACAGGGCTGCACAATGACGGGCCTCGAAGCATATCCATGAGCTGTTCAGATTCTCCTCGTCAGCCATGTGGCGGAAACCTCACCGCCCTGGAGACCGAGGAGTGCCGAGCCGGTATCTTTACAAGGCTGTAGTTCGGGTGTAGGTCCGCGTGATGCTGATAGACAGCATGCAGTGGAGGTCTTCACGGCGCATCCCTCGTCCTATATAAAGTCCTCTTCATGTCGAGTGTCGTGAGTAGCCCACAAACCCTCGCCTGCTGATTTCCCGCGCAGAACAGCAAGAGCCTCACTGCCAGTCCAGCATGCAGGAAGACACGTGCCGACTTGTCCTGGGGTCAATATGGCCTTTGGGCATTGTGGCATCCCGACTGCTGTGAGAAGTTGGAGAACGGTGCACAGAGCAAACGTGCCGTTCGGAAATTTGTCGTCTTTGGAGGACTTGAGGGTGTTGTGCAGCAGGAGGGGAAGTTTGACAGGAGACCAAGGACCTCGTCTGTGTGTTCTTGTCGAAAGATGTAAGATGCTCGCAGCTGCGGTAAGAACTTGGGTGCATTGTCTCGCTCCGTCCGTGAGAGTCCTAAGGAGTACGCTGACATCTTTGGGTCCCCGCAACATCATTACGGTGTTGTGTCTCGGCCCTGTCTGCAGAGTGGAAGTTACAGCTTCGTGGGCCAAACAAACCCCAAAGCGAAGTTGTCCCAAAGCTCGAGCTTTCGGCTCATGTCCGAGAGGGAATACAATCACCTGTCCTGTGCGCTCCCACAGCTGTAGCAGGCAGGGGATGCTGCCACAGCTGGCCAACACCACCTTCTATTTTTCCGCCACAGACTTCCCGGCTGTGGAGGGGCTCGTGGCTCTTACGATCGACGACGGCATTTGTCGAGGTGGGCGATTCTCGATGTTCCCCTGGCTTGCGCATGTTGGTTTAGGGCATCGGCCCACATCTGGAACCGACAACCCCTGGAGCAATCCCAATGTTCAGGCGGCAACTGGTCAGCCTCACTTCTTCCAGAGGTGAGGTGGGCTCGAGTTGAGGATTCGGCGTGGTCTGAGCAAAGCATGCTGTCTGTGGGGACCTGAACCCCAACAGCAACCTACAGTCCTACAGTCCAATTCCTTCGCAGACCTTAGCTTGCATGACTCCGCAGGTCCTGGAGCTGCTAGCCGGCAGCTCTGCAAAAGCCACCTTCTTCCTGAGCCTCTTGGCCCTTGGTGGCCCTTCCTGGGGTTCCATTCCAACTGAATGCTCCATGAGCTAACCTCACAGAGCGGGTACCCGCACCCCAAGTTGGTGATCCAACCTGAACTCGGGCGCACTGGCGCCCAAGCCCAAGTTTTGTTTTCCTCTGGACCTCAACGGAGGCTCCCACTACGTTCGGCCAAAGGACCTCAGGAGGCGTGGCATGTACGGGCTAAACTGGCAGCTGTTGCAGCAAACGCGTCAATGGTGCTTTTTAAGGTGTTTGTTTGCGCATGTGGAAATGGTGTTGGAGCATTTGTCCACTCCACCACTTGCATGGGACACTGAAGCCATGTGAAATCGCGCATTTCAGGTGGTAGTGTGCGGATGGACTTGAGAATATCTGCTACTGCAACAGTAATGCAAACGACAGCAGCACAGTGCCGTAAATCCCCAGGAGCAAGGGGCTAGTCGCGTGACACTGTGAAGGCTGGTCTCTCAAGGACACGAGCTGGCGAACCACATGCCCGAGGACTTCGGGCTGCTGCAAGTACTGCTTGTAGCATGGTTCTAGAGTTTGGCTGAAAGTACAGTGAAGCATGGTGCGCGTCTCGTGCCCAGATACGGCGGGCAGATCGTGCGTTGAGCTGAACAGACTCCGAAGAGCCTGCACCGTGCTACAGAGTGGCTCCCATCAGCCACTTTCGAAGAGAAGAGGCGTTGCTGCCTGCGCATTCTGTTGCTGTTGTAGTTCGTTCTCGACGTGTGTGTTTGTGTGTGTGTGTGTGTATGTGTATGTGTGTGTGTGAGTGCGTGCTGCATTTTCTGTATATCTTCGGAGGACAGAGAATACGCCTCGTGGCCAGTGGAAGAGTTCCGGGAAGCCCTCGACGAGACGGACTGTCCTGATTGTCAGTTATCAAGTAGTGGAGAAACAGTTGTTGTTTGCATCCAGAGTGAAAGAAATGAATCGCTGAAGCCGGCTCTTCCTTGGGTTCGGGGAGGCAGTGAATCTAGCGCAGCACTGCTTTGCGGATGCTTTCCTTTGCGGATGCTTTCAAGCTAAGGGCTCATGGTGCATGGAACGAGCAGTTTCGGCACAGAGTTCCCGAAACATGGTGGTAGCACAAAGGGTTTGTCACCTTGAATGGGGGCGAAAAGGTTTGGTGGCTGTTCCGCAACGGGCACTCGGCACGGCTCCCGCCCGACAAGGTCCGAACGTGACTGCGATTTGAGTCCAAAACTGCGTGCCGCCACAGCGGGAGCTGCCGAGCCGACAGGTGCGCCAGCAAACAAGTCCCGTCACCCCGAAAAAAGACAAGCACAAGGCTTCCAAACTGTAACGCAGATCACATCACACGCGCTAATTGGGAAAATCCAATTTCATGTTGACACCGCCTTTTGGGAGTTTGTTAAAGATCCATGCCAGAACTGTTTACGGCAGGCAGCGTCTCCAACACACAAGAAGCAGCACAACAGCACGCAGAACAACGTTTGAACACTCAGTTGTGCGGAGTTTGCGGGTTCAAGTATGTTTAACAACAAAATGTCCAACATCCTTGTCATCAGTAGTGTAGAGTCATGGTGTGATTTTGGAATGGCTTTCGGTTTCTTCAGCCACTGGTCTGTCGGTTGAGAAGCAGTTTTGGAAGCAGTCGCCTGCCATGAACGATTCATTGATGATGCTGTCAGGACGCAGTGCTGCGACCATTTATGCGAGCGGATGCTCGTCATTGGTTCCGTGCCCCCCAGGCATCCGGTGGGGCAGAGAGGTAACCGTAGAGTCTGTTAGTCTGGCCGCGAACCCCCAACCGCCCAAATCCCGACGAGCACCGAAGCCGGTCAAGACTACGAACCCGGGTTTTTTTGTCCAAGGCGCGGCTTACATCTGATATGGCCGTCGTTTTGCAGGCAGGGACTTTGCGGGAGCTGGGCCTTCAAAGAAACTTTCACGGACTGCTGTCTGCAGAACTCGAGGGTAAGTGAATGAGGGGTAGTATGGGGTGATTCGTAAGTACGGGGACTTCATCATTGGCGGCATCAGGGTTCTGTCATGAACCTCTCCGAGGCCAAACCAGTCTCAATTTGCGATTCTGCTCCGGCTAAGTGCCTGCCCATGTCCGTGTCCATGACGGTTACAATCGCCTTCCTAAGCGGGCAGACGGTGCCTGTTGTCGTGCAGTCGGATGCAAGTGCCGATGAGCTGAAGAGCCGGGTGCAGCATGCATGCCAAGTTGGAATTCGGGACATCGTCAGCCAGCAGGGAAAGCTTGTGCAGGGCAATGGCAAGCTATGCGACAAAGGCATACAGGACGGCGATGTTCTCACCGCGACTGTGCACGGGACTCGGGTGGTGACACGCTTCGCTTCTTTGGAGTACCCCACGGGCCCAGCCAAATGGGGCTCGGTGTTTGCCGCCATCCGTCACGATGGCCATGTTGTCTGCTGGGGCAACCAGCGGCAGGGTACCAGCTACAAACGTGTGCACGACAAGCTGCTGCATGTGCTGGAGATTGCTGCAACCGAAGAGGCATTTGCTGCAACCCGCGCTGATGGCTCTGTGGTGACTTGGGGTGACTCAGAGGGCGGTGGCGATAGTTCCGCAGTGCAAGACCAGCTTGTCTCTGTGAGAGCGATAAAGGCGACGGCGGCTGCTTTTGCTGCACTTTGTGCAGATGGCCACGTCGTTACATGGGGTTGCGAGAGCTTCGGAGGAGACAGCGCAGCAGTGCAGAAAGACTTGCAGGACGTGGTGGAAATAAGCGCGACGGAAGGGGCTTTTGCTGCCAGGAGATCTAACGGGACGGTCGTGACCTGGGGCCGTCCATGTGACGGTGGTGACAGTCGCACAGTGCAACATCTGCTTCGAGAAGTGCAACAAATCACAGCTTGCGCCGGTGCGTTTGCCGCTCTATGCTCTACGGCTGAGTTGGTGGTTTGGGGCTCAACGCAGGCAAAAATGTTGCGGAGCGTGAGAGCTGTACGTGCCTCTTGGGGCTCTTTTGCTGCGATACGGCTGGACGGGTCTGTTGTGACATGCGGCCAGGCAGCCGACGGTGGTGACAGCAGTGCTGTGCAAGAGTTGCTGGTTGGCGTGCAGGACATCCAGGCTTCAGCCAGTGCCTTTGCTGCGCTGAGGTCTGACGGACGTGTAGTAGCTTGGGGTGATGAGGAAAACGGATCGGACTGCACCGCAGTGCAGACTCAGCTGCAGAACGTGCGCCAACTCCGATCCACCTGGTCCGCTTTCGCTGCACTACGTTTGGATGGCCGGGTGGTAACCTGGGGCTCCTTAGATGATGGGGGGGACATCAGCTCCGTCGAACAAGAGCTCGTGGATGTGGTCGAGGTCGTTGCGACAGCTGCAGCTTTCGCAGCTCTTCGATCAGACGGGTCTGTGGTGACCTGGGGAGATGCAGAGTACGGTGGAGACTGCAGCATGGTGCAGCACCAGCTGCAGAACGTCAGCGAGATCACCGCCTCCTGGCGTGCGTTTACTGCGATCCGGGCTGATGGACTCATCGTCGCATGGGGGAACCCAGAAGATGGAGGTGACACCAGCTTGGTCCAAGACGAGCTCGCAGGCTTTCACTACGGTGATGACAAGGGAGCGATGTAGTCACAGACGTGCATGATTTAAGTCCGCCACAGACAACTACCGCCTGAAAAGTGCAGAGCGACAGGCTGTCGCTGACTCGAGCTGTTTGGCTGTTTGCAATCAGCTTCATGACACGGAGCAGAGCTCCTGGCAAACCACTTGGCCATCTCAGAACTAAATCTGAAGCCCTTGCCCGACTGAGGCCAGAAATATGTCCCACGCCCTCGGAGCCTCCCGGCTTTGCAGGGTTGCAGGAGATTGTTGAAGCCGACTTGGGATGTTGAGGGCCCTGGGTTTATCTGGGCTCAAAGTTCCGGGCTGGGAAAGCCGTGCTGTGCAGCTCATCTTCTCTCACTGCATGATCACCGAGCAGAAACTCCGAGACCTCAACGCACCGAGCCGTACAATCCCTATAGAGCCTGCTTACTCTTACGCTCCACTCTCCCAGCGGCGCAAAGACAGATCTTAAACGTGCACGACCAAGCTTGTAGCGCTTCTCTAGATGGCAGCTGAAGGATTGCTATGCCGACGACTGGGCCATTCCTGATGCATTAAGGGTGGCCTCAGTTCTCCTGCGCCAGGTGCTTTGACTCAGAGTTTGGAGGCGTCAACTTTCGAAACGAATTTTTGTGGATGCCTGATGATGCCTGCTGCGTAAGGTGCAGTCTGGATCGGCGCCTTAGCTGGACTCTGGACATAAAATCAATCTGCTCGCGTATGCCGAATGCGACCACAGCTTCTTGACATCCGAGTGCGGATGGTCTAGTGAGTCTAGTCACTACATTTGCAGGAATTAGCAGCAGTGCCTCATGCATCTCTACCCAGTTTCTTTCATTCATCGTGTAAGTTCCTTTTCGAGGGCAGCGCCGGTCCAACTGAAGCATTGTTTGGGGGGTTTCTCTCAGGTGGCGGTNGCAGTGCCTCATGCATCTCTACCCAGTTTCTTTCATTCATCGTGTAAGTTCCTTTTCGAGGGCAGCGCCGGTCCAACTGAAGCATTGTTTGGGGGGTTTCTCTCAGGTGGCGGTCCTTCACATGCCGCAGCGGGGCTTCAGACAGCACACCTTAGAGGCCTCCGTGTCGTCCTCCTTGAGCTAAAGTCTCAGACGCGTCCCGGATGCAGGTCCTGCGGCACTTCCTGCAGGGCTTGGCAAAGCGTCAGCTGCGAGCGGTGACGCTCAGCCAGCTTGCCGATGCCGCGCTGGCAGGGCGTCAGCCAGAGGACAAAAAGGGTTTCATGCCTGCGTTGCTTCTGTCGTGTTGTTGGCCACGCTTTGTGGCTGATTTCA